>AWUE01012039.1:0-38252 GCA_001974825.2 Corchorus olitorius
GGTAATTATTTAATACACCGGTGGTGTAAATTTTGGACTCCATAAGCGGGTTATTGAGTTTACACATGTCATTTTTTGAATTAATTAAATTTTAAATATTTTAATCTAGTCCCTAGGGGACACATATCACCCTTCAAGATCCGCTTGTGCAGTCTGCTAAACTCCACTAACAATGTATCATATATAAATCCATTTAAAAAAAGGAAAAACTATAAGTACTAAAATTTTATTAGACCGAGTAGTATGTGTTGTGGTTGTGGATATTACTTATGTATGTATGGATAATTATATTGGTTCAGTGCTGAGTCAAAATTTCCTGCCCTTTTTCCCCTTAAATAGAAAAAATCAAACAAGATGGGAAATTACGAGTTATCAACTTGTGTTAATTAATCTAAATATGGCTTGCTCGAATAGTAGAAAAGTCTGTTTGCTGACTTTCCAACACAATAACCTTACAAATTAATCAACAATGTTGCAAACATGCATTAAACGTCAAGTTCATCGATCATCCAAGAAGTTTCTGATATATCAAGACAGTGATAAAAGAACAAAAACATAAAAGTCAATAGTGGTTATTAGTATTTATCAGTGAATTGATTCAATTGAAGCTATTAAGACAAGCGCACATTACAATTTCAATCATATAGTAGAATATAGTAGAACTGTAAGCAATTTTTATTATGGTTTTAATTATCTTATTACTAGCAAGATATTTGATACCGGTCTTTCACTACTTGTGATTATTGTTGATTCTTTTTTTCTTTTTACATTATCTTGTAAGTTATAATCTTGGATTAGACACCTGAATTATGTCATTTTTTCTTAATAGTGGAAGAATATCTCATGGAGAAATTATTTAACACTATAATTAATTCCGAGTATATTTCTAAATGAGTTTAAGGCTGAAATCTCAAATGGGTTCCTCAACTTTGCCATAAATCTCAAATAAGGGCCCGAATTTTAAAAAAATACCAAATAAGAGCCTTAACTTTTCGGGAAGACTAAAATAGGTCTATTTTGTTAATATAAACGGAGCGTGAGTTACACCATAGAAAAAAAATTGCGTGAACAAATAAGAACTTGGCAAGTGGCTTTTATAATTCTAACAAACTTTAAATAAAAAATACAAAATAACATTTAATTTGTGATTGAAAATAAAAAAAATACATTAATTACGTTGAAAACCCTTATTAACAGTATGATTAATTTAATTATTTCCCTCTCAAATGTCGATGGTACTCTAACCTAAAATCGATAAAAGTTACATCCATTATGGTCGAAATTGAAGCGAAAGTAGAAATCAGTTTGACAGAATGAACTTATTTGAGCCTTCCGAAAAGTTGGGATCCTTATTTGACCTTTTTTAAAGTTCCGGCCCTTATTTGATATTTATTAGGAGATCTATTTGAGATTTCAGCCTGAGTTTAATTTGTTAAAAAGTTCTCCACTAGTAATGTATCGAATTTTTCTATTTGTTTTTCTTGAATTAAAGAAATAACATAATGCATAAACCAACATGAAAGAGTACACTTCTAATTTTTGATGATTTAAATGAATTTTAGACCCATTTTAACAAATTCAAATTGTTTTGCAAGTAAAACACTAACAATTACTATATGATTATATTTAGTTCAATGGTAAATATTGTGTGCCCTAAAAAAAACCGAAATGGGATGAGATGCATAGAATTTATCCAATAGGGACAGAAACAATAAATGTTAGATGTGTTGATTGGAAAACTTTCACCTAAAAATTGCGTAGAAGAGGAAGGAAAAAGGAAAGAATAGGGATGGGAATTAAGAAGGGTCAACTCAAAAAAGTCACAACTCACAACTTGAAATTGTACACCAACCCATCATCAAGTCAATGGGTCCAAAAATGACTCGTTAAAAATAGTGTCCTTAGCCATTTTGTGTGGCAAAATGGATGGTACGGCCACCCCATTTGGCTAATAACTTCCCTTGACTAGTACTTACAGCCCAACAACCAGGAACCGAAGAAATTAACCCTAAGCACATCACACCATTTCTTTCTAATTAATGGTTTGAACCATTCAAGCTAAACGAAGACTGGTTCTTTAGTTTTAAGAGTCAATAACCCTTTTTGACGTTGCAATTATTGATGTGCCATTGCAGAGTTCAGACAATTAAAGGGAAACTTTCTTCTTCTTTTGTTTGTTTGTTTGGGTCTTTGTAGGGTTCATAAAATCAATGGTCTTGCGAAAATATTGAAATGGATCACGCGGCATATGATTTTAGAGTCAATCATTAATTAATTACATGTTGTTCTATCATTGAAGAATCTTTGTTTATATCTTTCCATGCACCCTTGTTAATTGTCCCTTTTTTTTAACTAGTCATGTAGAAATTGTATGTTTAATTATGATGATTCAATTTCGTGTAAGATGCTACCAAATTGTTTTATTATAATTAGTTACTAGTTATAACCTAGCTACAAAAGATTAATTAATCTATTTTATATATCATGCAATCATAATTTAATTTGATTAAAGAATCTTCAATTAAAAAATTATAGTTCTTGATCACCCAATGGATGATCATTTTAGTTATGGGTTAATTAAATGTCTGGCACTTCCCCAGTTTCCACCCTAATCAACTACTAGTATATGGAGTAATATATTCAATAAAATTTTGTTTACATTTACCCCATTACACATTTTGGCTTTTTGCCAATGAAGGGGGCAAAAAAGCTGCTTGACGTGGCAAATGGCAATTTAATTAAGACATGATACTTTCATAGGAAGAACCAAATTAGATAAGTACTATATGGGTTATCACTAATTATCACGTTAGCCATGATTTAGAGGTTTATAGAAGATTGGGATTTACATTGTAAGAAATCTAGAGTATTATTGTAGCGGGGCTTTATTAATTACAGGGATTAGGATTTGCCTGGTAAGAAATCTGGATAAGATAATGTTTTATCTTTTAGATAATTAAGAATAATTTTCCGATAAGAGATCATTAACAAGACTTGAATCTAAAATCTTCACCTCAAGACTTAACATCAATGTGATCTTGCTAATTAATTTAACAAACTCCTTACTAAAATTTACTTATATATGTCACTTCGAAATTGTTTTAATATCGAATTTATAAATGAGTAGATTATGTAAAGAACAAATTAGTTTACCACACGGTAATATTGCAAGTAGACTAGCTAGGGTGCGTGGGATGACTCCAATTCTCCAATGTATGAGTCAACTCAATTGCTTGCTCATTGGGTCGGTTTTACTTTGCCTTTCCTTCAAAAGTAGATTTACTTTTTTAACATTTTCAAACTACTTTGGGCCAATAATCCACCAGATGTTGGCTAGTCCAGTTAACACGTCATGATTCATAACCAATAATAACAAAAATTCCACACCCAAATGGTGACAAAACTTCAATTAAGCAATAATAAATTTGATAACGGATATCAATTCTTTAAAAAAAAAAAAAATCTATAATATATATTATTCCATGAATGAACAACAATTGTTTGCTAGTCATACTTTTGAGGCTGAATATTATTGTTGTTTATATGATAATGATAATAGCTCTCTCTTTAGACAAAGACGTGCAACAAGGGGTATTTTGGATTTTGTAGTCTTCGTAGTTCACCCAATTGGAAAATGGGTCGGCAAAATGACTCTCGTCAATGGCTCCAAATATTTCATATACGTTATTAATTAACTTATTATTATTGCTTTCCACATGTATGAGTCAACTACTCATAAAAGATTGAACATAAGAAACCAGAAAATTTTTGAGTTTCCAAGCAACTAATACTTTGTATTGATCCCCTTTCTCCTTGTTTTCTTGTTCCCAAAATTGGCTTCATATGTATGTAACTTAAATTCTTGTTCACTCCAGCTATAGCCTCATGGCAGCTGAAATTGCATCGAGCTTTTAAACCTTATGATCCCTCCCCAAAAATGACAAAATTTTGCTTATCAAACGGCTATATAGAGAGTCATGACCCGACTTAATTTTAGATTAATCGGCTCGATATGACTACCAGATATCGGAAAATTTTGTACCCAAAATCGATCAGCTATATATAGAGAGAGTAACCCAACTTTCCTGGTCCAAGGTTCATCAATACGATCTATATATACAAATATTTAGGATACCAATTGAAAGTTTAAGATACTGTTTTCTTCAATCCTCTATATAGATGAGTATGTCACTTTTTTACGGATTGTCTATTTGTTATTTGTTATAAGGATATGATACTCACATGTGAACCGTGACAAAAACTGAAATCGTCGTGTAATGTAGTGCAAAAATTGATTTAATTGATAGACGAATAAACTTGATTAAGACATTAATTAATGTTGTTTTAGGAGTAAACAAAGAGTGGCATTTAAACAACATCAAAACTTTAAAAAAGAGACAAACCAAATCTTGGCCCTTTTTATGTGTGTCATGATAATAATTCATAAGTTTCTTCGTACATCTCTTAACCTTTCTCGTTTGGCTTCTTCGCCCCATGCTTTGCTATAAGCGGTTGAAACCCTCCAACATTTCAAAAACCCCGGCGAAGAAACAATGTTCTTATATAATATAATTCAACATATGCATACTGCTGAAACAGGCCACATTCTATTTCTGATGTATTTGTTTAATTATATATAAGAGAATAAAGTCAGAATTAGGGGAAGGTTTATAAGCAAGGGGCAGAAATGAAACGTGCTTGAGGCATGGAAGAACTCAACGACAGAAAAAGCCAAATTGGTTCTATTGCTAAGCTTTTTAAGAACATGTCACGTGTTCTTCTTTTTTTAGATTCTTAATCAAACAGCCTTAATTTCTAATTATAGCATCTTTCATTATATTCTGTTTAGGAAGAGGGGATTTGAATAGTTAATGCCGAAGCAATTAACTTGGGGCTTAAGCTAAATGGCAAAAAAAAGATAAAGGCATTTTCCACCAGCTAGATTTGCGAACAAGTGATCTAATTAATTAAGAAGCGAATTATATAGTGAATTAGATGATGATTTTGAGTTGTTGCTTGCGTCTCCTGATGAAATGAAGTCTTTGCTGGCAGTTGATGAGAATTAAGAGGGGAATCTCTTTCTCTCGTGGGTTTCGTAATAACTAATTGATAATTTCTGTTTGTTTTTCATAAAAAAAAATTATATAGGGAACTTTAAATATGCTATAATTAGGCTGTAAGGAATGCTATTTTTTATATCTAATCATTATTTTTTTTTGGTACATTAGAGGGCTATGCTCTCGAGAAAGGGGGATACGTTAAACCCCAAAATTTTCGGGAAATATGGCTAAGCTCTATTGTCGTTTCGTATATGTAATCACTATAGTTTTTGAACTTGAAGTTCAAAATCATAAATTATATATATATGATCATTTTAATTCAAAATTAACAACATTATTATTATTAACTTGGTTAAAGTTAGTGCTAATAGAGTATATTATATTATGTACCAAGAGTATATTCTATTATAAATTAAGTTCAACACAACAATGCTAGGGGAAAAAGGTTCTAAAGTGATTCACTTTAAGAAGGATCAAAAGATAACTTAATTAGTAGTGGTAACTAATTGGTAATGGTGAAGGACTGAAGGTGTAGCACTAATTTACAAGAATTTCTCGAGAAATGCGTAGATGGAATAAAGACAGTAATGGGAAACAAGTTGACAGATTAAGCAGTTAGAGTGATGGAACAAGACATGAAAATCAGTTCGATCGATATTGTTAATGAGCAAGTGGCATATTTTACAAGAAAAGCAAAAGCCAAGTAAGGCATAGCCATATCTAATGCCTAGCAAATAGTAATAATGATGATATTGTCGATATAATCGACCAAACTTTTCTTCTTTGTTTTTGCTTCAACACCAACTTAATTATCCCATAATAAAAGTTTTGACCGGTTCTCCTCTTGCTCTTATGGTTAGGTTATTGGACTTGAACCTAAAGAGTGAGAGCCTTGGTGGAAAATCATAAAAAAAAAATAAATTTGTTCTTTGCCGGATTTCAATACGCCGATTAATAGGAAGTTGATAGATTTGAGTCTTATAAGTTGTAAATGAAAGAAGTGAGTGTTTGAAGAGTTTCCCACAGACTTTGAATTTAGTTAGTCGGCCTATATGATTACCGAATAAAAGAAGTCTTTGATCAGAATAGAGGTGTTCATAGGTCGGACCCGGCTTTACTTAATAACTGTATAATATATGTTTGTCCAAGTCCGATCTGATTCGAATAATGGGCCTCAATTTTTGTTTAAGACCCACCCATATTTTTAAACACATATCTAAGGTTTGCACAAGCCCGTCCATATTTATTTTTTAAAATAAAATAATAATTAAATTTTTTAATAAAAAGTAAAATGTAAACATTAAAATTTATATATATACATATAATTTAATAACAAATTAAATAAAAATAAATTATGATAAAAAAGATTAAATTTTAATAAAATTTATAAGTTCTAATTAATATATATATATAAATTATTCAATTTTGCTATGTATAAATATAATTATTTAATTATATTATATTATTTATATATAAAACGGGCCGGCTGAACGGACTCTAACCTAAAACATCAAGACCCAACTCAGTTTTTAATCAAGCCATATTTCTTTGTCTAAGGCCCAATTTTCGGGCCTTAAATGCTCAAATCTTCCCATTTTTCAGGTGGGCCTTAGAGCCTGGGTGGGTAGTCAGGCCCTTAAGCAGGTCTAGACCAAAATCTACCGCACAAAACAACAGAAAGAATGTAAGAGCTCATGGGCCGTGGCTCATGGATCATAATTATATAGCCTCAAAACGTGGGCTTATTTTTTGCAAAAGATAAAACAGATTGTTGGAACCCTGTCATACTTTCTTAATGCTAACCGAAGAGATCAATCTAAATGACCCAACAATAATGAAAATCAATCAATCTAGCAATTAGCAAAGATAGTGGCAATAGACGTAAGCACTTCACGTATTATTGAAGTGAGATCCCAAATAATATGTAGTTTTGTGTGTGTGTGTGTGCTTTTTTTTTTTTTTATTTTTATTTTTATAAATTGAAGTTATTAGGGATCGAAGTCTAACTATTGAAACTAGACTAAAGGCTCAAATAAGGGCCCGAACTATCATAAAAATCTCAAATAAGGGCCCCAAAACACAATTTCAACAAATTAAAATACATATTTAGTAGATTATGACAAATTAAAAAGCACGGAAAAATCTTATATCATACTACGTTTATTGAATTTATTTGGATTAAAATGTTTTGATTTTTAATTAATTTAATAACACCACTTTTCTATCAAAATTGATGTGTAGGCATGACAAGCATTGGTTTTGAGAACCTAATTTGTAAAAATTTACTTAGTGTGTCTTCTAATTTGTTGAAATTGTGTTTTGGGACCCTTATTTGAGATTTTTATGAAAATTTGGGCCCTTATTTGAGATTACAGCCTTGAAACTAATAGTTCAGCACTCTACCATCAGATTCAGATGACATAATATGTAGTTTTGTATTGCTAGAAGAGACAACATTAAGAACAAGACCCTTTTAGCCCCATCTCGTTTGCCACAATAGTTTTCGGCCCTTTGGTGCATAAGCCCAATTTCTTCATCTTCAAGAGTCTACAAATCAAGCCCAAAGTTGATTCTAGCATGATTAAATTTTCCTCGTAATCAAGTCCAGAACTCAATATCCCTAACAAGCCCGTCCAATTAGTCATGGGAACCGGGAGGTGCAGGTGCTAATTCTCCAGCTCTCTCCATATTTATCACCAAAAGGAAGGAAGCATATAAATTTCGTTGAATAGGTATTTCATACTTAACCCATATTTTGATTAAAAATACTGAAAATTTGGTGGGGAAAAACAACGGTAAAAGTACAGAATTGATCCCTCAAGTGGAGCGAAACTAGCATTTTGGTCCCCCAAGTGAAAAAATATGTAATTTGATCCCTCAAGTGGAGTTAACCGCGCAATCAGGTCCTCTTCGTTAATTGCCGTCAAATGTGCCGTTAAATGTCCGACGTGACAGTGACGCCGTCAATTCTGCTGACGTGTCATCTGCCACGTCATTTTTTTGGAATAAAAAATAAAAAATTGAAAAAAAAGAAAACGAAAAAAATTCATTTAATCAAATAAAAGACTTTTTTTTGTAAAAAAAAAACTAGTACTGGAAAGTATTTCCAAGTTTCTCATGATTTCAAAGCCATTGAACCCTCTTCATGGCTCAACAAAGAACCAAAATTTATGCCTCAATATACAGCTAGAAATCGAAATCAAGATTAGCAGTAATCTCTGTTTTTCTGCACATAAAAACCAGAGAGTAAGAATTATCCACTTAACGCCTGGACTATTTGCTTTGGAAAGAAAGTGCCAATCTCTTTTAATTGCAATAAAAGTTTATTGAGGCCAATCCCCAATACCAACAAAAATTGAAGTCAAGTAAATCATTGTTCTAAGGAAGTGGATAAACAAAGTCCACAAATATATAAACAACATAACAACATTAGGCACAATCTTATCCAATCTCACCTTCCAATATAGATCCAAATGCTCTGGGGTAAGTTGAAGAAACAGTTGAAAATTTGGCTTTTAGAATCTTTGATTTGGCGTTGTGGCTGGTTGGGTGAGGCCTGTCAAGGCTAAGTCATGTGCGCTTGCTGCTGCCTTGCTACCCATATTAACATTACTACATACAAATTTATAGAGGAGACCAATTATCAAAGCTATGGAGCCTGACATGAAAGGATAAGCATGCAAAACCCAGAAAAAAGAAAACAAAATTAGGGTTCTTGGTTTTGAAATTGGGGGTTATATTTCGAGAGGTCGGATTTGTAATCCAAAGTTCCAAACGGTGAAGATGAAGCTAGTACAGAGGAGGTAAGATATCTTCAAATCAGCTCCATCCGATGGTTGGGATCAGTAAATCGAAGCTTGAAGGTGCGGCAAAGGCTTGCTTTTAAGAGATATTTCAAGTGATTTTGCTTTGAGATTTCATGTGGAGGAAGAGAAGGAGGCAAAAGGGGAGTTAACTCACGGCTGTTGAGGGCTTGAGCAGCATCGGAGACTGGTTGGTGTGGAGCGGCGGTGAGAGGTATCGAGGGAGAAAACAATGGGGAGGAAGAAGAAGATAAAAAATGAAATTTTCCTTTACTTCTTCGTTGTAATTTCTTTTCCTTTTTTGTTTTAATTTCTTTTTTACTTTTTTATTTTTTATTTCTGAATTTTTAGATTTTTTTTAAAAAATATTTTTTAAATGAAAAATATGACGTGGCAGATGACACGTCAACAAAGTTGACGGTGTCACTGCCACGTCCGACATTTAACGACACATTTAATGGCAATTAACGAAAAGGATCTGATTGTTCGATTAACTCCACTTGAGGGACCAAATTACATATTTTTTCATTTGGGGGACCAAAATGCTAGTTTCGCTCCACTTAAGGGACCAATTCTGTACTTTTACATAGAAAGTCTAACCTATTTTTGTTGATATCCAAAAATGCAAAGTCCATTTTAATTGAACAAACCAATCTGTTGCGCCAAAAATCTCTTGCTAGAGTTTTCGCGGAGAATTCTTTATGACGGCGTAAGGGCGTGCCAGTCAATTTGCTGAAATTGACAAAGAGGTTGTAAAAACTGGATCTGGTGCGCGGAGCAGCAGATTAAAAGATCAGAGCGATTGTAGGGACTGGATCAAAGTCACACCGGAGCATCTAAATCATTGGATCCACAAACAATTGTTCTTGATAACTGGGCCTTCCTCTAACTGGATCAGATCTGGGAGATCTGCTTTGATTGTAATTGAAATTGAAAAGAAAATAACAATTTGATTTGTTATTTCTGAAAGAGAAACACGAATACAGTGTTTTTATGTTTGGAGACAAGATTGAAACAAGAGAAAAACACTAAAAGAGTGTTTTGGTGTCCTGAGACAAGATCTAAACAAGAAAAATATGAATAACGAGTAAGAACTCGTGATGAACAAAGAGAAAATGGCGCAGAGCTAGAGAGAAAATAAGCACGAAGCTTGTTTTTTGCGCAGAGCAAGTTTGTAGCTTCAGGAGCTGAATTTGAGATGAGTGATATCTGCCTAAAACCTGAGAATGGCCTCCCTTTATATAGGGGACGGTGTGGGCTTTGGCATTAATGGGCTTGCCTTGCTGAGAAAGGCAAAATCCTCTTCCTATGCAGATGACAGCCTCTAGGAAGGTGCAGAGAAGCTTCTTTCTTCTTCTGATTGCCTCCAACTGCTGGGGAGAGGGGAAAATAGGTGTCAGGGCGCCACATTGCTTGGATGGGAGATGGAAATCTGCCTCCTGGGTAGTTGATGACAATTCTTCCTTCTGCCTATCACACTACAGCAAGCCTTCGTTGCTTCTTTTGTGCTGAATTTAGCTAATTTGACTAAGTAGTGGCCAATTGACATCATGATTTGAACTTTGATCATCAAAGCCACGAAATAACTCATACTTAGCCATATTTAGCTCTTCAAATCATGAAAATAATAATTAATTAAGAAAATGGCTTAAACCGGGGTGAGAAAGCCACATGTCCTTAACTGAAAAGAGTGTAAAAGTTGCAAACGATCTCGGAATTAACCAAAATTTCACCAGTAGGCTTAGATTATCTCCATAAGACTATGGAAAAAATTTCAAGTGAATTCGAGCTCCCTACCATGGTGAACTTGGTTTCACTCCCCAAAACGTCCTTAACTGAAAACCGGGCATAAGTTCTTACTCCGATGTCAGAATAGGATGAAATTTTACCAAGATGACCTACATAGCTCAAGGATCATCATGGTATGCTCCTTGATAGAAATCGCAGCCTCTAGCCTCTTCAATTGGTCAATTTTACCGTTTTGTCCTTAATTGAACAATATACAAGTTGCAATTTCGCCTCCCGGGGAGGGGAGGAGGCTAGGCGATTACTCTACTATGGTTGATCGACTGTATGGAGGAGGTGTGAGGTTGAAAATCTCATGCCTCTCTAACGTGCACAGATGTTTCTCTTGCTGACAAACTTTAGCTCTCTGCCTCCTTCCTGCAGGAAGAGAAAAATATCTCTCTGCAGGGCAGAGGGCGGCCTCTCCTCTGACTGGGAGACGACTTGGGCCTTGCTATGTATGTCCATGAGGTATTTTTCATCTCATGGGCAGATGACAAGCAATTTTTCCTTTTTTACTTTGTTTGCCTCCCTAACAGGCAGCAATATCAAAGGAAGCTGCTTTTGATTGACTTTCTCTGCCACTCTCCCATTTTTAGGCGGCATATATGGAAATAATAATAATAATAATTTTGAAATTATTATTATTTATTAATAATTTCGGCCTTAATTAATTAATTACAAGAATTTCCTAATTCAATTAGAACTAGGGTGGTGCAGAAACTAAGTTTCTTCAGGATTTGTAATCAAATCTTGACCACTCATCTTGTTATAAATCATGTGAAGACCAATTTACCCTCAATTGTAAATTGAGGTATAAACACAATCATCAATCCAAAACTAACCCACTATAGCAAGGCCCAAATATCAAATTCCATAATACATGAAAGTTTCATGATGAAACCCATACCAACTAAAGGGCAAAGAGAAACAGCCCAAACAACAAAAACCCATAATTTTGGAATGCTACCAAATATTCTCAATAATGGGCTATGAATGAAAATAAAGTAATAAACCTTCTTCAAGTTTCAATCTAGAGACCAAGCCGAAATATGCAAACCCTTTTATCTCCTTTGAATTCTTGTTTTCTTCATATTTCCTTAGTAATAATGAATTTTAATTAAATTATTAGTTTATTATTACTACTAATTTCCACCCAAAAAAGTTGACAAATCTCAATATGATGGGATTGGGACGATTCGCTTTGCATGATGATCCTTGTGGAGTAGAAAAATTTCCTCACATTATAAAAAAGTTGAATGGCTCCATTTTCTTTGTATAGAAGTACAACATTATTGCTTTTATTTATTAGATTGGTGAAATGTTGGTTGCGACATTCATATCAACAAATGACCTAACATAAACTGTTTTCCCCCTTACAAAACTCTATCACAATCACATACATAAATTAGTAGTAACCTAACCTAAAAAGGATTGTTGTGTGGCAGCCTAGCTATAGCCACTAGCCATCCCTTTGGGGTAGCCTTTGAATTAAAGCAGTGGGTTTGGCTATTTTTCACATAAATCAGAGACAAACGGAGGCTGTACTTACAAGATTGCACGTGTGCCAATCTATCTATTTGGTAGAATGGTTTTGTCAATGCTCCCTTACCAACTGGCCATCTGGCTCTTTCTGATATATACAAACAAAACCCTTTTTTGAAAACTCAACACAAATTTTGATCTTAAAGAGTGACAAAAATCTTCACGTGTGGTGTTTTTTTGGGGGTGTTGTTGTAATTTGGCAAAGACCCAAACTGCCCAAGTCTCCACTCTCTAGCTGTTGTTGTTTGGGCTTTGTCTTGCCTTGTTTCTTCTTCTAAAATGCAAACAATTGATCAGCAATGTATGCTAATGAAGCTGGCTATGTCTCCAACTTTTCTGGGCCCAATTCTGATTAACTTGTTTGTTTCATCAATCATCATTTATGAATTATGAGCTAGTTTCAGAGTCATGAACTCCCAATTCATATTTGATTTTGACAAACTAAGAGATGTGGGTGAGAAAGAGTCAAAGAGGAAAGTTTTGTCTCACTTGTTTGAATCAATCAATCAAATGCATGGATGGAATTCAATTGCCTTATTAAATTAGAAAGATCAAAGCCTCCATGCTCCATGAATTTCATTGTTTCAAAACCATTTTTATTTTTTCAGTATATCATAGTGGGAATTATATTATAAATTGGGTTTTACACTTTTACAACCAAACATGGAACTTTTTTTATGATGAAGTATATATCTTTTGGTTAAAGAGAAAGTGAGATTAATTACCATGTTCAATGTTGATATACAAAATTAATCAAATCCTAGAAAAAACCCTGTTTAAATCTATGATTATTGCAAGTCTTTTTGCTTTAGGGCAAAAAGGGTAGGCCCAAAAAAGCCTCTAAATTAACATTAGAATCAACTTAACCCTCAATATCCTTAAACTATATATGTAAAAGAAAGAGAGGAGTTTTGTAGGGGAGTCAAGCTAAATCGGCAGGTAGTATTCCAACGAGAAAAACTGTTGGCAAAAGAAAACTATTGTGATTTTTGGCACTTGAAAGAGAAGGGAGAGGAATACTTATTGCATTCGTACGATTGTGGACCAATGCAATGAGATTCAACGGCCGATCCACCCCAATGGGTAGCCTAATTGATGCAATTTGAGTCATAAAGTCGACTGCCAAATCATGGGATTATTTTGCAATGAGATGAGATGAGATATAACCCAAAAAACAAAAGGCCTAAAACCTTAAAGCATGCAAGATTTTAGACAAGAGGGAATACTCATTGCCAACAAATTATGGGCATAGCATTCCAAAATCTAAGTCCTACCAAAATACTAGTACTACTTTTTTTCTTCTTTTTCTTCTTTATTTTCTTTATTATAGTATTATTAGTGTTTATTAAAATTTTGACCAAAGACCTTTTTTTTTGTTGGTGTTGATCACAATTATGGATTGGGTCGAACCTAATGATTACTATTATTCTCCTTTTGGTTTTGTGGGTTAATGCTGAGGTGTTCTACTTCTACAGTTCTACTCTTTCAAAAGTTCTTAGCCCATTGGGATTAGAGTTCTCATTCTTCTTTAGTATTTTTTAGTTTGACAATGCTGGTAGTTTGTCTTTTTTTTTTTTTTCCTTTGGGTATAATTTCAATCATGTGGAGCTTGATAATTCACTACTTAAGTATGGTTTTTAGAAAAAAATTTTTGAGTTAATCCTTCTTTTCAATTCCTTCTCCTTTTGTAAGTGTTTTGTATAGGTGCAGTCTTCGGTGCTCCCGTTGTGATGCTCCAACTTTTCAATGTGATGCTCCCATTCAATTCTGACCATTGGATGCAATATCTATTTTCCTGACCGTCGGATACTAAAAGATTTAACCTATTAAACTGGTTTTAAAAACCTTTTGAAATGAATTCGTATGTGGTAGTCCTCGTGATAGATTTTTACACCTTTTTCATTCAACCGTTTGATAATATATCAACTACTTTTTTTACTTGATTTATTATTTTTTTTCTCTAACTTTTTTTTATTTTTTATTTTTTTCTTCTCCGAAAAGAACCATTGGAGTTTTACACCTTTTTTATTCAAACCGTTGATATATTCTTTTGTTACTTGTACGATTTCGATGCCTTTCCAAATAAGTTTGTCATGAAATCGACAGCGCGAGGTTTACAACGGCGCATCTCAATCGATCGAAGAAGACCAAAAACCATCGCAAACTTGTTGTTTACGATTACAATGAACATAAAAGTGACGGCGGCCTCTATGTTGCAGACTTTGATTACGAAGACAAAATTTCCAGAGCTACTAAATTAGCCAATCCATTAGTAAATTCCGATGGTTGGTTTATGAGAGGTGATATCAAAGTCCATGGCTCATGCAACGGTTTGCTTTCATTCTATTCCGAATTTAATCCGGTTTATAGATGGTTATTATTGAATCCCTTCACTAGAAAGTTTAAGAAGGTAATTGCCTGTCCTGGAGAAAGCCCTAAACCGACCTTGTTCGGTTTTGGGTATAACTCCATTGGCAATGACTATAAACTTGTTTAGATAATTCGACCTCATAATTGGAAAGTCCAAGAAGAAGATGTTGAAATCTGGGTTTTTAGTTTCGCATCAAATACTTGGAAGCGAAAACAAACAGTTCCTTTTTGTCATAATAAAACATTTCCTAAAGATTATATATATGACAAAAAAAAAATAAAAAACAAAAAAAAGTTAGAGAAAAAAATAATAAATCAAGTAAACAAAATAGTTGATATATTATCAACGATTTAAATAAAAAAGGTGTAAAAAACTATCACAAGAACTACCACATACGAATTCATTCCAAAAGGTTTTTAAAACCAGTTTAGCAGGTTAAATCTTTTAGTATCTGACGATCAGGAAAATAAATATTACATCCAATGGTCAGAATTAAATGGGAGCATCACATTGAAAAGTGGGAGTATCACAACGGGAGCACCGAAGTCTCCACCTTTTGTATATGATACTACTTGAACCTTAATTACTACAATGTTATTCAAAAGCAATAAACGTGCATTCCCCCTTAATAGGATTTTCTTCTTATTTAGAAGTGTTTTGTTTGTATGTAATACTAATCGAACTTTACTAATTAATGCTATTCTAAAGTTATAAACATTTTCTGTAGTGATCTTGGGTGATCTCAGATCAACCTGTTTGGTTACATTTTTTGGTTTGATGTGGTAATCCGGATTATCCCCTGATCACTCCTCTAAGGATGATCTGGATTACCACCATAAACCCATGTAATCTTTGACCACCGGTGATCTTGCATCACTAGTGATCTTAGATCACTAGTAATCTGAGGAGCCCCTTAAATTAATACTTAGTTATGGTATTAGTATTAAAAAACTTAAAAATGGTCAATTCGAATTCCCTCGTGTGTTTGGTCGTTTCTGGTTTAGATTTACTACAACTATATATTATCTATTATAGAACTATTTATTTCCTATCTTAGCTTTACCAAAAGTAGCCGTATATTAGAAATCTCAGTATCTTCCAACCTTTCTAAAGGCAAAATGTTCATCAAGAGATAAAGATGGATGAAGCAAGCATCTTTTGAAAATGTGACATTTGTATTTGCAACTTCTAGACCCAATTTGCACAAACTTTTTTAGTTTCAAGTATAATTTAATTTTCTAATTACAAATCAAACGAGTTGCTTATGAATAATGCAATGATTGAATAAAGATTAAAAGAAAGATTTCCCTTTCTTGTTTTTATTAAAATGTTCAAAGATCAAAATCCCAAAAAGCCATAGTCGATTGAATATGACACGTATGAATTTGTTCATCATCTCTTCATTTCATTTGATATACATACATTTGTTGTTGAAACATTTATCCTTTCTCAATTCCCATTCCCCCCCACCAACTTTAATAAAGTTGATATGAACTCTCACCAACAAAAAATTTAAAAGATGGGTCAATTTCATTTTACTGTATTTGTATTCAGAACTTTAAACATTACAACAAACTACAAAAACATGGGACTTTGTGTTTCTTTCAGACACCCCATATCAAAAAATTTTATGATCAAAATTAAAAATTTTCATTTTTCCTGTGTTTGGATTTTACCAATTACTACCCCAGCTGGCAACTGCCTCCTTGCTTTTTAAGCTCGTTTTTTTTTTTTTACATTTTCTTTCTTAATCTCTGCTGCAACTTTTTAAATCTGTTGTGTAAAACTTTAGACTTTTAAAGATGATGAGCTAGTAATTGGACATTCAAATTATTGGTATCAGAAACAAAGGCAATGTTTTGCAGCCTCGCTCATCAGTCAAGGCTTATCAATTTTTCTATTGCTACACATGGAAAAAAAATGGGCAAAAATTCTCTTAGTTAGCTGGATTGAATCATCTTTTCTGCTACCCAAACAGCAAAAAAGCTTGAAATTTAAGCCCACCTGAATAGTTAAAAGGTATAATTGTGTGTTATTATGTAAATATATATATGTATATAATATATATCTCAAAATGGGA
Organism: Corchorus olitorius; assembly: GCA_001974825.2. NCBI lineage: Eukaryota > Viridiplantae > Streptophyta > Magnoliopsida > Malvales > Malvaceae > Corchorus > Corchorus olitorius. Next base: position 16,645 of record AWUE01012039.1, read on the forward strand.
ACATACTAATGATTGGATTACTACTAAATCAATTCATAGACACAAAAAAAATTGAAAAAAGTGGAAAATCTGATCTATATATATCTAGTATTATACTAACTTTAATATGGGGAGTCTTTCACAGTCAATAATAAGCAAAAGCTGAAATCTATTTGTCGAGTCACACTCATATCCTGCATTGCCATGCGTTGCACGCGAATCTTTGACAAATACAGGGGAGAGATGTGGGGTTTTTTTTTTTCTTGGGGGAAAAGAGTAGAGATTAAAAATTTCCCATCATTTTAACAACTACAATTGTGATTTTCAAGCTTTTAAACCTTTTTATTATTGACTAATTCTCCAACTTGTTTCAATAATCCACCTAATGTTTGGACATTAATTAGAGACAGTAAGTACTCTAATTACGATGTTAATCTTGTGTTTTGACTAAACATAAGACATCTACTGTTGAAAGGCCATCATTTTGTTTTAGCATATGGTTAATGATTTGGTATTAGGAAAATTGCTATTCTCAATTAAGGCCACCAAACTTGAAAAGGAAATTAATTATAATGATGAGTTTGTGGTGGGTCGATGAGCTCAAGAATTGGTGCTCTACTTGACCGACTACGAGTTGGATATCTAAATATGTTTAATATCCATTTTGGCCTTATAAATACTAAAAATTTGACAATTTGATCCTCCAACTTTTATTCTAAACAATTTTACCCACATATTTTGTTACTTTAAACAATTTAACCTTCATATGGATCACGTAAACCTATTGACCCTTATGGCTTAGCACTCATGTGGCATGCTTGGACTTGTCACATTACATCACACCATGCCTTGATGCAGTATGTGTACATAAGAGTTATATCATTTTAAAACAAATCAAAGTATGAGGTTGAAATTGTCTAAGATAATGTAGCAGATCCAAATTGTTAACTTTTAAATAGTTTGACATAAAATCATCCCGCTCGTCTCAGGATTTGAAATTGAGACCTCCTAGCTATATTAACAGAGGTTCAAACTCAACCACTAACGTTATTGTTAGGCTAAAAGATCATATATATAGGCTGCATTACTCAATGTTTGGGTGTGAACATTAATTTAGGGTGCAAATGCAAACCTAGCTGATTAGAAGTTGTAGGAGGTCCCCAAATGGATTTTGTTATCAATGCCTTCAATCGCAAAAACGCTTTTGTATTCAAACTTGACCTCAAATTAAACAACAATTATTGAAGTCAAATGTAATAATCCTTAAAAATTCTGAATTACATACAAAAAAAAAAAGAATGCAAAAGATAAAATAATTAAAAGCATACTTTCATTTTGTGTTAATTTCAAGTGACCCCAATGTTTTGGCTTTGCATGTTAGGAAAATATAATGATCCTTAACTATTAACTAACTTCTTCCTAAGTCAAATCCTCCCTAATTAGCCCTTTAATTTATTTGGGACATAATAGCTCTCTTATAATTGCCACATTCGATAGTTTTTTCTCTCTAATTAAGCTAAACAATGGAGTATGTCTCGACTCTCAATCATTTATACATAGACTTGGTCAGAGCCACCTTTGGGCCATACTAGCAGCCAACTTTCCTCTAATGCAGGACACACCTAGTAACCTAGTTTTTGCCTTTAACAAATTTAGACCATTTGCCTATATAGTAGCAAGTTTTAACCATGTATATTTAATTTTTTCATAGAGTCAAGAAGCATTTCAAACTAAATTCTTACATCCTTGAAGATATAATAATTAATAAATGGAATCTCATTGACTTTTGGCACAAGACACTTTCATTTTCCAAACCGACTCCATAATGATGATTAAAATTAGGTTTAAAGTGATGGGATCGGTTTGATACGACCTTTTTTTATTGTTAGAATTTGAATTCTGATCATCGAAATTAAGAGTTATAATTTAGTCCGACACTAATATACCAATTTAAAGGATTTAGACCAACTAATGACTGGATTGATCTACTTAAATTATACTTAGGGTTTGGGTTTTTTTATTTTTCTTTTTCATGGGTGAGCCTGGATATGTTAAGTAGCTAGAAAACAGAAAAACCCCACAAGTAAATGAGGAGGGGGCACCACATTGGAAAAGCTGAAAATGACTTAAGTTCCATGCAGGGGCCTGCCAGGGAGGAGGAGAGTGGAAGAATGGAGAATGGAAATCGAGAGAGGTCCCCCTGCCCAAAACTCTGAATGTTACAATTCATACAAGTCTGTGGAACATATATATACCAACCGGCCTGGCTATATAGCGCTATATAGGCATGGCATCAAATCCGGGCCTATCTCAGTCTTCTAATACGTACAAAATTCCAAGCCCTAATATGGGATTATACAGTTATACTAGTAACAGTCAGAAAGCGATAACACACGATCGAATTGATCAGTTTTTGTAACATTATTGAAACATTTGCATTTAAGTTTTATCAGTTTTCACCCATTAATTTCCGACTAGACTCAATTTAATTTGTGTTGTCGGGTGTAACCGTGACCGGACCGGCCTAATCGTTGCGTCATTTCAATGTTTTCAGGCCCCTCTCTTGCTCCTTCCCACTGCACCATGCATGTTTGTAAATGTTATATATGTTATAAACAAATGGAGTCTTTGTTTTTATGATATTTTTGTATCAATTATTACTAATGCATTAACTTAATTTGTATTTATCGATAGAACATAAGAACAAAAAAACCTGTAAAATTTGGTGTGTGTGAACTTTATTACATGATGCTGTCTCCTTTTGTTTTTGTTAGAAATTAGAATGAACTCACTTTGAAAAAAACCTTTTAAGCATGAAAATGAACAGAGAAAAGTTAAATATTCTGATTTGATTATCTTTGTCATTATAATTAATAACTATTATTATCTTTTTCCATGGAGATAATTAATTTTCAAATTTTCCCTGATTTCCTCAAGCATATCCTTGGAAAGAATACGGAAATAGTGACCAATTTGGGAGGAATTCCCCACATGGCGGCCAACTTGTGTCCACCACCACCACAACCACAACCACCACCATGCATATATACATCAATTATAAGATTCTTAGTTTCCCAACTTCTGAATTCTGATCCCTTGGAAGTGCCTTTCCAATCTTTTTCTTTTGCCATATCAAAAGTCTTTTTGAATATCCCTTTTTCTTTTTCTTAATTTTCTTACTATATTATACAATCAAATTTTCAACAAGGGTTTTAATGATCAAGGACCCAAAATTGCATTTCTTAAATGAAAACAAAGCTTTTGGTCATATTATAAGATGTGAATTTTCCAAAATTTCAACTCTTTATTGTGTGTCCAAACTGTAAAGGGGTTTCCAATTGAGAGAGTGGGGGTACAAGGGTCCCATGGCATGGTCCTACAAGAGGAGGGGTTGTCGGTTGGCCACCCCGTTGGGTAGCAAAGAAATGGACCATTTTACAGTATTTGTGGATCACCCTTTTCTTTTTGTTTAATTTTCTCACGTAGGGTTGACATCAATTTATGCCCACAAATAAGACTTTACCTTTATCCAAAGCCACTCGATATTTTTTTGGGTTTTAATGGTTCACAACTTATCCTTAGCCTTAGCTTTACCTTACCCATGAAATATCATTATCTTAGATTGGCTAAAAAGACCCTTACGGAGGCTTTGGGTGTTTGGCAAATTGGCATCGATCGAGCCATGACAAAGCCTCGGTCTAAGTCTTTGGACAGTTGATCTAGCAAAAACGGGGAACTGGGTCTTAATCTCCCTTGTGATCTTGCCCCCATTTTCACACAACAATCAGGTTGACATTAACAACACTTTTCACCGACTCGATTCGAACAGGATCAATATTTATCGTAAATTGTTAAAACGGATATAAATATCTGTGATTTATGCCAAAAAACAATACTTTGGCATTAACCAGACAAATTTACTAGTAAACCCAGGTTGTTAATATCTATATATTGATTCGAATTTGGAAATTTTTGGATTTGCATGAAAAATCCCATAAAGAATCCAATTAGGCACACAAGATTCTCTGGAACAAACCTTACCAAGATCTCCCCCAAAGGGACAGTGACCTTTTTCATTTTACTTCATTTTATTAATTTTGTTTCATATACTTTTGTTTCTTTAATTGGTGCTATATATGCTACACCATCACACTGATCAAGTGTTTCCAGCTTTTTCATGTACTTATTTTCTTTATCTTCATGCATATATAGCAGCAGAAAGAAAGTCCCTCGAAACATCTCGAGCAAAATCAGGTGACAATTAAAAGCATTTTTTTAATTAATTTTGTTTATTTTTGGTTGAAAAGTAAGCTCTCATGGGTGCTCAAGGGTTTGACACACAGCTTCTCGATTTTCCTTGCAACTTCTAGCTGTTTTGCTTTCTCTCGTACTACTTGTTTTTAAAATGAACGCAATTGAATATAATAATTAGAGAGATTAATATTAGTCATAAGCTGGAAAAGCACTTAATCTTGATTGTTTGTTTATATAATTAATTAAAAAAAATGGTACCCATTTTCGAGCTGTGAAAAGTCTAGCAAGAGCTTAAAACCATGAATGGATGTGGGGTTACCTACCCTAGGGCTTTAAGCCTTTAACCTTTTTCTCCTTGATGAAGAAATGGAAAACTATTGAATTATTATAGATAAATAACTCATCTTTCTTAGGTTATTACTCCTTCAATCAGCTGGAGCGAGCCCACATCCCTGTCAATCTCAACCATAGAAAAGCTTAAAATGAAACAAAAAAAAAAAGAGAAATATAAAAGACTGCAACATAAAAAAGTCATAAGCCTGTAAGAATCCAATGCAATGCAGGAACAAAAGTTTGAAGCTGACCTTCAACTGCCAAAGCTTTCTAGTAAACACATTTCATTAATGAACCCTTTTATTACAATGCCTCAGTCTAACATAACATCACTTCTCCCCCATATCTTAAAACAACTGTTTCTTTCATTTCAATCCAAAATAATAATAATATCTGTTGAATTTCGTGATCATTTGGACCATTTGGATTAAATTCGAAAGAAAAAAGGTTGTTGGTGTTGCTGATATTATAGTTCAAACTCAAGGGCAGTTTCAGATTCCAGCAGCCTCCCAAAGTTCTTACTATTAAAAAAAATTTGTATATATTATATGAATCTTGCAAAGTTCAAAAAGCCGTAGGTGAGGATTGTTAAAGGCAACTATGATAGCGATATACATATCCTATTCCTTCTTTTAAGCTCTCTCTCTCTCTCTCTCTCTCTCTCTCTCTCTCTCTTTCCTTTACCTTCTTTTTTTTCTGTATTCTTTTGCTAGTATTAATAATTATTGTAATAATGTAATAAAGCAGAGACAATAAAAATTACAGAAACTTTTGTAAAATTTATAATAGTAAATGGGAATTAAGAGGCGTACGATGTTGCGTATAAACTAGTGTTTGACTAAAATAATCCTTCGAGTACAGGTGAAAAAATTAAGAAAAAAAAATTAAAACTAAAAATTTGGTGTAGCAATGATGAGAGAGAGGGGCACAAGTGGGCGCAGGTTAAGCACGTGGGTGCTGCCCTTCTCATTGCACGCTGGCATGGCTTGGCATGGTCTCATAAGACTTCATTAGCCAAATACCCTTCAAGATTTTCAAACCCCATTTATTCTTCTGTCGATGTTACAGACAGGGTTAAAATTTTAATATGTATATATATTCAGACACATAAACATAGCTTTTTTTCTTCTCATATAAACTATATTTCAGGTTGAATTTTCCGATGAATGATTGGCAGTTCCTGTTTGTTTTGTGTTATTCAGGTTTTTGTCTCTCAAGATAAACATTCTTTATTTGCAAGTTACTAGTAGTATTTTAAGACAAGTTCTGGGTTTGGGTTTAAATTTGACTCTGTTTTTAGGGTTGTAATTTGTAAATGGGTTTGATTCTTGGTTTTTTGCATGTCTAAATCAGATGGGGTATGGAATTTGACTGAAAGGACTTAGACTTTGGAGTATTTGATCTTCTGGGTTTTTGTCACTTCCTATATATAAATGTTATTTTTCTTTTTTTTCTTTCTATATATATAAAACTCAGAGAGAGTGTTACACCCACACCAAAAACTCTTGGTACTCCTTTCTTCTTGGATATCTTAAACTCTCCAGTAAAATTATACTACTAATACTGTATTTTTGACAGTTTATTTTTGTAAAAACCTTCTGGGTTTTTTTTTGGGTTGCTTAGTTGGGAAATTTTGGTACAGGAAATGGGTGGTCTAGTCTGTTTTGTTGGTCGGAGAACATGTTTTGCTTGCTGTTGGAGAAGGGACTTTTTATGACTTTTTCGTGCACCAAAAGGGAGAAAGACTTCTTATGATCAATCAATTGAAAAGAGGTTTATTAGTTTCTATCATGTTAAGTAGTAGGTTTTAGTGAATTCACACAAAAAAGCTTTAAGTTGAAGACAAGAAGAAAAAAAGAAACACAAAAATTCAGCCATGAAGTTTATGAAACTTGGATCTCGGCCTGACACCTTCTACACTGCTGAAGCTGTAAGGTAATATAATTCTTCTAACCTTTTCAAGACAGGGTTAATTTTTGTTTTAGACTCTTGTTACTTTTTCTTAAGGAAGAAGATGCCATGAATTTTTTTATCTTAATTACAGGTCTGTCTCTTCCGAAGTCTCAAGTGACCTTATAATTCAAATAAAAGGAAATAGATACCTGCTTCACAAGGTAAACAAGTTTGTTTCAAGATTGTTTCAGTTTCAGTTCAATTATGGTCTGGTTTTAATCCTTATTCTTGGCAAATTCTTGCAGTTTCCTCTGTTATCAAAGTGTTTGCGGCTACAGAGGATATGTTCTGAATCCCCTGAAACATCCCAACACCAAATAATCCAACTCCCTGATTTCCCAGGTGGAATTGAGGCTTTTGAGCTCTGTGCAAAATTCTGCTATGGAATTACAATCACTCTCAGCGCCTATAACATTGTAGCAGCGCGTTGCGCGGCCGAGTATTTGCAGATGACAGAAGATGTTGAGAAAGGGAACTTAATTTACAAGCTTGAAGTTTTCTTCAATTCCTGCATCTTACATGGCTGGAAAGATGCTATTGTGACTTTGCAAAGCACCAAAGCCTATCCTTTATGGTCAGAAGACCTTGGAATTACAAGCAGATGTATTGAAGCAATTGCTACAAAAGTTTTAACACATCCTTCAAAGGTTAGCTTGTCACATAGTCATTCAAGAAGGGTTAGGGATGATATGTCTTGTAATGGAGCTGAAAGCCAAAGGCATAAACCAGGAACAAAAGGTTGGTGGGCTGAAGATATGGCAGAATTGGGTATAGACCTTTATTGGAGAACCATGATTGCTATTAAATCTGGTGGAAAAATACCCTCTAATCTTGTTGGTGAAGCATTGCAAATTTATGCATCTAGATGGCTACCTAATATTTCCAGACATATAAAAAGAGCTAACAAAGAAGCAGCAGGTTCTGATTCTGATTCAGATTCAGCTGGTGAAGTTACTTCAAAACATAGGTTGCTTTTGGAATCAATAGTAAGTTTACTTCCATCAGAAAAAGGAGCTGTTTCTTGTAGTTTTTTGCTTAAACTACTGAAAGCTGGCAACATTCTTAATGCTTCATCTTCATCAAAGATGGAATTGGCAAGAAGAGTAGCACTTCAGTTAGAAGAGGCAAGAGTCAGTGATCTGTTAATACCCTCTTTATCATACTCAAGTGATACTGTCTATGATGTAGACATAGTCATCACAATTTTGGAGCAATTCATGTTACAAGGACAAAGTCCTCCTACCAGCCCTCCAAGATCCAAGCTAGGGTTTGAAAGGAGAAGAAGGTCCCGGTCCGCCGAGAATATTGATTTAGAGTTTCAGGAAAGTAGGAGGTCTTCTTCTGCATCACACAGCTCTAAGCTCAAAGTCGCCAAAATTGTTGATGGGTATCTTCAAGAGATTGCTAGGGACAAAAATTTACCACTGTCAAAATTCATTGCAATTGCTGAGACAATCCCAGATTTCTCAAGGAGTGACCATGATGATCTTTACAGAGCTATTGACATTTATCTCAAGGTAAATGAATTTCACACCTCTGTTGAATTTTAGCATGTGGGACAACAATTTCAGTAGATAACCAACTCTTTTGACTTACTGGTCTTTTCATGTTCTTGATTAATAGGCAGTTAGTATTAGGCATAAATGATTTTACATTCTGCTGACTAAAGTTTTCATGCTGGTTAGTTTAATTATATGTTCCCTTTGTTGACATTTTGAAGAGTTGTCTTCTGTCTTGTGTCTAGACTCAAAAACATATAGAAAAGTAGAATACTGGCTACAATTACGCAGTTATTACTGCTGAATATTAAGATATGAAGATTACTGTTATTCTAATCTTTTGAATTCAATCCCCAGGCACATCCAGACCTAAACAAAAGTGAAAGGAAAAAGTTGTGCCGAATCTTGGACTGCAAGAAACTTTCAGTTGAGGCCTGCATGCATGCTGCACAAAATGAAAAACTTCCTCTAAGAGTAGTGGTACAAGTTCTCTTCTTTGAACAAGCTAGAGCCGCCACAGCAGGAGGCAAAGTGACTGAGCTGCCGGGCAACATTAAGGCACTCCTAGCGGCACATAACATCGATCCATCGAGGCCTCCCGGGCCATTAAGCACTACAACCAGCATTCAAGCAGATGATCAATGGAGCATTTCAGGCCTTAAATCACCAAAGTCAAGAATTTCAACATTAAGGATGAAACTTGCTGAAGATGATGATTTGGATGAAAATGATATGCAAACAGATGGAATGGGAAGACCTTCAAAATTCAAGGCTTTCTGTGCTCTTCCTGGTAGACCCAAAAAAATGTTCAGTAAGTTGTTGTCTATGAATAGAAGTACTCCTGCAAGTGAAAAGAATTGAGTGAATTTTGTTTATTTCCAAAGTTGGGGAAATGGTAATTTTAAAAGGGTAACATAATACTCTGTTTATTATTATCATTATTATTTTTATTTTTTGTCCTTGAGCAAAAATGCCTTGTAATTTTAGCTTGAGAATCAAAGAATCTCAATGTGCATTGTTGATGTAACCTAAATATAATAAGGATCATCAAGATTTTAAGGAGTCAGAAGCAAAATTCTCTTTGGTGGGTGATTCTCAATTTTTTTTTTTTTCCAAGAACATGACTTATAAATTCCTAGTTGTAAATGACTAATAGTGGGACCAAAATTGCTGTGCTTGTCCATGAATCTGCAACACATGTCTTTGTCACTTTGTTGCAACTCCCTGGATCCTCACTCTGTTAATCAAGGATTAAGATTTTGTTACTTCTTCTGTCTGACAGGATTCAGAGCTGTTTTATTGGGAATTTCCTTGTCTTATTTCCTTGTTTTTGAGTTAAGTTGGGATATCTTTGTTCTAAAATTGCATTGAAATGTGAGTTGGCACCTATAAACATTCAGATTTTATGCTTTCTTGAAATTCTCTTGTGGGGAATCAATGTACCATCCGGAAAAAGATATAAGGTGTTAGAATTAATTAAATGCTGCAAAATCTTGCCAAAAGTGGAATTTGGAAGACAAATCATATTAAAAAACAAAATCTGCATGGCTTGGCATTTCACATGGACCAGATGCTTTGCTTTTCTCATTAGTACCAACTAGCAATTTGATAAATTTCTCACAAACATATCTGAAATAGTAAAATCATTTTCTATTAAGTTAATTAACTAACTTTGATTATTACTAAAGCATTTGATTATGCTTTTCTCATAAGCAAGTAGGTGTTTCATTTTGAACTCTTGTTCTGCATAATGAAGTGAAAAAAAAAAAAAAGCAGCAAAATCTGAGGAATGATTCCCATTGCCTGCATTATTGAGATTAGTTGCATGCTGAATCAGATGTCCCTCTTCTAGCCTAAATCTTTCCAACATTAGGCCAATTATAGAGCATTTCTACATCATAGTCACGTTGAGTTGTAACTTAGAAGTTGTTTTCTTTAGCCATCATTTTATTCATCATCTTCATCATAGTTTTCCTCAATAATGTCATTTCCATTTTTCAAATATGACATTTCAAATGTTTTTGCCCTGTCTTTCTTCCCATCTCACATTAGAGCTGAATCAAGGCTACTGTTTCTGATATTTTAGATTCCTCCAAATTTCTCATAAACATCCTTTTGACCTTTAAAAGAGAGAGAGAGAGAGACAGAATTGCTAGCAAAATATATTACGGATGCCCTTATGGGTCTCCAACTTTATCATTCAATCTAGTACTATATATACTATATTTGTCTCCACCATAATGAATAACTTGTCAATTTTCATTACATTTCTAACTATAGATCTCTAGACATTTTGTGAAGGGAAATCGAACCCATTTCCTAGTGCGACATGTTAATTTCTAAGTTGTTAATAATCACGTTAGACTTATTTGAGTTGAAATTGGAACGTTAATCTCGATTCGACCAAATTAAAAGATCATGCCCTAAATCGAGCATTTTTGCAAAGATTAAGCCATATTTTGAACCATTACTCTTTTGTTAAGGAAATATCTGAAAATTAAACTAGGCTAAATTAATCTGCCAAAACCATGAAAACTTGGTGGTTTAAAAAGGGTTGCTTGTTAATTGCATGTCAGGTGGAGGGTTCAAGAAATATAATGTTGTGATTTTGTTCTGAATGGCAATCAAATCAGGTTGAGAAAACTTTAATTGGATAAATAAATGAAAGCTTTCTGTAGCAACGCATGAGTGCCCATTTGTCTTGTTTTGATGGTAGTTCAGATATCTTCAGCTCCAATAAATTTTAGTGCCTTGTACAATTCAGACATTGCTTGGATTTCACCTGCCATGGGCTCCATTCTTGTTTTGTTTATGCTCTTCAACCCCCAGCCATCCCAAGCCAACCCAAATTTCACCTGCAACTATTACTAAATTCAACAGATCCACTAACAAAATCCTTCCCAAATTTGGTGATTGGCAAATTACAAATATATATGTTTATACAAGCATTAATGTGCCTAAGGAGACTATATTATATTCCAAGAGAAAACAGGGGAGGGCTAATTTCTTGTACTATTCTTAGGCCCATATTATCAGAACATATCAGATATAATCTTGGAGAATTAAAATATAATCTCATCAATGCATTGATGAAAAATAATACCTAGAATTAAAGTTTATATATGATCAAACATGCATGAACCACAATTATTATAAGTAGGAGATGAACTAAACACAGAAACAACAAATTTGAGAACAATGATTTTGAAACAAAGTACTCTTGGTAGCGGAAACATTTTATTGCAACATAAACGATATATATGCTAATAATAATCTATATAGATATATATATATACAAGGAGAAATTAACTACTGATCAGGCTCCATAGTTTCCGCCATATATAGATTATAGATTGTTCATTAATGAGAAGTGGTAGTGGCAGAATTAGGCTTAGAGTCGATGCTTTTGGTACGCTGGAGACTTGGGGCTCGATGAAGCCTGCAACGGAATGAACCAACATGCGTAGTTGGGGAACACAGACAATTGGTCTTTGTTATGCTCGTCTGTCTGCTAAGTCCTGACCCAGAAGAAGCCCCCATTTGCCCTGATATTGCTGCAGCCGCTTGATGATGAGACTCAACACCCACTTCTGTCTCTGATGGAATATCCACCTTCAGATCATCCTTCTTTGACATCTGCCCACTCTCCATTGATGAATCTCCCTGCAGGCAAGTTCCAAAACCCATGAACATATTTCTATACCATCATTTATAACAGGAAATAAAATAAAAACTTGGATATATATACCTACCTCTGCAAAAGCTGAACCAGATGATTCACTTGTTTAGAAGTCTTGGGAAGGCTTTGAAATGAAGAAGGAAGTTGCAAATTGGTTAAAACAAGGAAAAAAAGATGATGGGGCTTGTATTTAGTACTATCCTTCTAAATCTGTCTATGTTCTTTTTTTTTTTTTCTGTCACGAGAATTGGGGTTTTTAATCAAATACATTAACCTGCCCACCTAAATTTATTACTTTTTTCTTAATGCTTCAACCACTCTATAATTAAAAAAGGGTTCATCATCAAATATAGGACCCATTTAATCTTTTTCTTTTATCTCTTCTTCTTTTTTGATGAGCATGCATCTGAATCATGAGATGAGATAATAGTGATGATGATGCCACCCCTATCTATGCTAATACATACATCTCCCAAAATCTTCTTAGAAGAGGAGGGCCCCCACACTTATCATGGCAGACATTCCCGTGGGTGTCAATTTTTAGCTTATCACAATTTGCAATTCTATCCATTTTTATTATTTAATTCCTATTTAAATATTGTATTATATTATGCAACACTTTAACAAGTTTTATTTTGTTGTAACTTCAGATATCCCAGAAATTAACCAAACAAAAAATTAAAGCGAAAAACAACAAAACAAATTTTCTTGTGTACCTATGTCACAAATCTCCACTATCAAATCAATCAATTATAATCACTAATCATAACAATCTCACTAGCAAACTCTCAATCTAATCAACCCAACATGGGTGATTCTCTCACAACAACATAAAGCAATCTCAGCTTTCTCTCTCTCTCACAATCTCTCTCACACACAAAAAACTAAACATAAACTGCTTATTTATACTAACACATGTTGATTCCATGTAATTTTTGATGATCACAAAACATCCTTCCCTTTGATATTTAATTAAGTCTAATTAAGTGTGTAGCCTTCAAAGATAAACTCTCGAATTCAAATTGGATTGCAAACAATTTTTGGAGAAGCACTTAGAAAGAATTTCTTGAAGAAATTTGCAAAGAAATGAAGTTTTCAAGATATTGAAAGGAAGTTTTAGTTGACTATTCGATGAAGTTATCGTTTGAGTTTTCATCAACTAAAACTGGCCAAAAATGTTGTCAAATCTGCCACTTTTCGAAATCCTGGAAATTGGAGAGTAAGAAGTTTCAGTCGACTAATGTTGGTGTCCAAACTGAAGTTTTAGTCGACTAAAACTAATTATGACAGCGTCAGTCTCACTACAATCTATAGGAGAAAAAAACAACTAGTTTGAAAAAGTGGAAAAAGGCTCCAAACGGCTAGATTTTGTCTCCAACGGCTAGAAACATGTGAGAGACTATAAATACACATCATAAATGCCATTTGAAGCCTTCTAAGAGATAAATTATTCATTGTTCATCATCATTGAAGCCAAGAAGCTCTATTTTCTCTTTGTTCTTCATTCTTACACTTTGTGAGAGAAAAATTTGTATGAGCTAAACTTTGTACTTGGGATCTTTGGGAGATCATTGTACTTCTATATTCATCTTTTCTTGGGTTGATTAAGTTGGGTCCAACATGATTTGAAGAGTTTGAGCTTGGGGAGAGCTCATTTGTAAAAGGCTTGGTGGAAGCTACAATTTCACCGGTTTAGTGAAAATCCTTAATTGGGGAGATCAAGGTAGAGGATGTAGGTGTGGGATCACCGAACCTCTATAAATTGTGAGTATTCATCTTCTTTAAACCTTCCTTTTAGTTTGTGTTGCAATTTCTCATCTTTCTACCTTCAAACTTCATCTATTTCATCTACCCTTTTACCCAACCTAGCAAAAGTTCTTGAGGTTGCCATAAACCTTTTAAAAGTGCTATTCACCCCCCCTCTAGCACCATATCAAGGGCCTAACAACACAAACTTGGACTCCAAGAATCCCTTTCCTACTAGGATTCTTGTCCACCAATCAAAAAACTCTAGAAAAATCCTAATCCAAATCTAATTAGGAATTGGGTTAAAAATCCTAATAATCTCCACCTTGACTCAAATTCCTTCATCAAAGCTTAATTGCTCCACCCGTTGACCAAATCCACAAAAGTGACTTTCTTCGTTGTTGGCAAATCCACATCCTTCTTCTCAATTTGATGCGAAGATACAGATCCATCTCCTCTAATTGTGCTTTCAATCAACTCATACAAATTATTTGAATTCTTTACTCCTTTCATCACAATCATCGAACATTTGGTGATTTTCAAGCCTCCACCTTGGCAAGAATATCCATAATCCAAGCTATCCAACTTTCCAAGCGAAATCAAATTCCTTGTAAAGTTTGGAACATACCTCACATTCCCAAGCATCTTGACAATTCCATCATGTAAACGAAGTTTCACACTCCCAATGCCTTCAATTCTTTCTTCACCATTATTAGCCATGTAAATAGGCTTATCACACTTTTCAGGCTTCGAAAACCATTCTCGCTTTGTGCAAATATGTTCAAAACAAGCAGAATCAAACACCCACATATCTCTAGTGTCTTTCTTTTCTTCCTGCACTGTCAAAACAACAGTTTCTTCAGAATCTTCATCACTATCAGCAGCAGCAACATTAATACCACCCATATTCTTTTCATTAGATTTCATGAAATCCCCCAAATCTTCCATTAACTTCTTACAGTAGGCTTTTATGTGCCACATCTCATGACAATAATAACACTCCTTATTACTAAAATCAACTCTTGGCCTCGAACTTGATCTTCCTCTTTCATTGAATTTACCCTTTGATCTTGCATCATTCTTATAATCTCTTCCATTAGATCTTCCACGATCCACCATCAAAGAACCATTCTCTTCATTTTTCTTTTCAGTTTTTTTCAATCTATCATACTTAAAAATTGCAGAAGTCACATCCTGCAAGCTCAAGGTTTTTCTACCAACCATCAAAGCTCTAGTCACAGGATCATACCTGTTAATCAACAAAACTGCTTTATCAACCTCTTTCATGACTTCATCCACACTTGCTAGCTGAGTAACCAATCTATTGAACTCGTTTAGGTGTGCCCTTAAACTTGTTCCTGCCTTCATCTTCAATCCAAATAATTCTCTCTTCAAACATAACATGTTAGTAATCGAGTTTGACATATAAATCGACTCCAACTTATCCATCAACTCCTTTGGGGTTTTCACATCTAACACATCATACTTAATTTCAATAGCAAGATTCAAACGAATTGTACTTACTGCTTTTCGTTGAATATCTCTCCACATGTTCTCATTCAGCGCTGCAGGCTTGTAAGTTTCAAACGCATATCCCAATCCTTGTTGTACTAACACATCTGTTATCGTACTCTGCCACATCTAAAAGATGTTCATTCTATTGAACGGCTCAATCTCAAACTTCAAAGCTGATCCGCTGCTTTCTGTCATCTCTAATCAACCAGACTCTGATACCACTTGTTGTAACTTCGGATATCCCAGAAATTAACCAAACAAAAAATTAAAGCGGAAAACAACAAAAAAAATTTTCTTATGGACCTATGCCACAAATCTCCACTATCAAATCAATCAATTACAATCACTAATTGTCATAACGTGCAAATCGTGAGACTTGAGCGCTAGACACATTGAAAAGGAGTCGCCACCAATCTTTTTTATCTAGGTGTGATTGACCACCTAAATTTGACTAACCATTTTAATGTATCCTTAATATGGAATTAAGTTCATTAATAATGATTAACCATTGGTCTTTGTTACCAAATTTTGGGTTCGGAGGTTCGATTACGTGTATGGAAGGTATTAACACCCCTACAACGCCTGTCAAAATGACAGTACCATCTTAATTAAACATTAATCTTTTAGCCTTATTATTACTCTTAACCCTTAAAATTTATGATTGTTGATTTTACCCTTTTAATTAATATTGTCTTTGAATTTTGATCATATTTTTTATTTAGTCTCCCACAAATTGGCAAGACCCCAAATTATTATTTTAATTTATTATGTTTTTATGACTTTCCTAGACTTTCCACAAATTGGCAAAATCTAAAATTATCTTTTAATTATTTTTTTATTGATTTTTATAATTTAATTTTCAATTATTTTTTATTTAAATATTTATTTTTAACTTCTCTTTATTATTATTTTATTTAATAATTTCTACATCTCGCACAATTTGACAAGATTTAGAAAATATTCCCATTATTATTCAATCTTTATAATTTATTTATTTCTTAAAATATATCCTAAACCTTCCACAATTTGGCAAGATTTAGAAAATATTCTCATTATTATTTATTGATTATATTAAAAATCATTATTTTTTAATATGAAACCCTAATTATGCAAAATCTTCAAATTCCCCACAAGATTGGCAGAATTTAACAGATTTATCTAACCTAATCTAATGCATTTGATGCAAAATATAAATTAAAGAAAAAAAAAGGTACATTTATCATCCACTTAATTTGAAAGCTTTTATTTTGATTAGTTTTAAATCTTATCTTATTATATCACCAAGTTTATAAACCAAATCACCCATCATATAAATAACATATTAACGAAAGAAGAAAAAAAATTGGTACAACGGCTAATCAGACAAGGAATTCATAAAGTATTATTAAGACATAATTATAACGGAAAGTTAAATTGCAACAGAAAGTTTGGGTCCCTTTCGCTTTCAAAAACAAAGAAATTCTAATTGAAAAACAAGATGATATCTAAGAAAATAATATGAAGTAAAGAAAAATCCTAACTATTAATTGGCTGGTTCAACGAAGGATGAGCAAGGAAAAAAAAGAAAAAAAAAGTACAAGTAAAAGGAAATAAAAGAATAATAATAATAATTATGAGGAAGAGCACATGGCCTCCATATCACGTAAATACAAGGTATGAAAAGTACCTTTTCAATTCTTGTTTCTCAATTTAGTCTGTTGGAGTAGCGAATCGATTTCAACCAGAGAAGAACAAAAAATTAAAAAAATCTCTTTATAAATTTTATTGCATACAGCCGAAAGAATTCTTCTGTCTCCCCCTCTCTCTCCGTATCTAGCCTAGGGTTGGGAAAAGGGAGCCTTTATATAGGCCAACAATTCTTTGGGAGCAAGTCATGGTAGGAAACTACCAGGAAATTTCTCATACATACTTATTTTGCATGTGCTAATTTGACCCACTTAACTGGCCCAACTAAATTACTAAAGCCCAAACCCAACCTAAAAAATTTAGCCCAAACCTAACCAGGCCACATCATTGGGTTTAAGACAAAACAAAAACTTTGACTTAGCCTAAATTAAATTTCGGTGTCTACACTAATCATAACAATCTCACTAGCAAACTCTCAATCTAATCAACCCAACATGGGTGATTCTCTCACAACAATATAAAGCTATCTCAGCTTTTTCTCTCTCACACGATCTCTCTCACACACAAAAAACTAAATATAAACTGCTTATTTATACTAACACAAACTTGGACTCCAAGAATCCCTTTCCTACTAAGATTCTTGTCCACCAATCAAAAAACTCTAGAAAAATCCTAATCCAAATCTAATAAGAAATTGGGTCAAAAATCCTAACATATTTGACCCTTTTTGAGAGAGAGAGAGAGAGAGAGAACTCATACTTGTCGAAAATCTAAATTTTAACCAAGCTTGATTATTTAACCATGTTGGTTAAATCCGAAAATTGATGCACACTTTCTTGTTGAAGAAGTAAGAATTTGAACCCTAGCTTGATTGGTTCATACTCCTTTGTTTGTAAGAATTTGATCATCATCTGTTTGATTAACCATTTAGGTTATACTCAGAACAAATTTTTGCTCAAAGAATAAGATTTGGAACATCATCCATTTCTCTCTGGATGTTGTCTGACTATCCATCAATAGAAGATGGGATTTCCTTCCGTATTATGCCGAGTGAGTGATGATCCTATAAACTCGAGTCCGTGGGAGTTACCACATAATCGAGACTAAATCACACATATAATCATATATTCATTCTAAAACCCTACCATAATTCATGTTTAGAAATTCATATCTACCCATAAAATGAATAAAAAAATTTATTTTGGGCTAAACTTCATATTAAAATCGTATTTTAATATTAACGTCCTTAATTGATCAAAAGAAAATTTTATTTGATACAAAACTTTATTTTGAAATTCTACCTCAAAATTTTTTTTTTTTTAAATTGCACTCTTCAAACTAAAATTCATTTAAAATACTACATGGGTAAACTAGAATTTACTTGAATATATGATTATGTGTGTGATTTAACCTCGATTGTGTGGTAACCTGCAGACTCGAATCTATAGGATCATCACTCAATGCCGAGCATTACTTTTCAACTTTTGAGACCGAATATCACCCTTTCAATTAACCATTTAAGTATTAGACTCAAAAAAGAATTAAAATCCCTCCATTCCAAATCTATACTATATTAAAAAGTACGATCTCCTGTAAAACTTTTGAATCGCCTATTATATCCTTAATTGTCAAACATATTTCTATAATGTCATTGTACAATTATCATTTTAATTCTTTTATAATATTCATTAATTGATACAAGTGGATCGGCCCACGTTGGCGCGTCGGGCGTTCAGAAATCTATTTCTTTAAACAATTTCCTATTCGAAGAACTATGATTTTAAATGTGTTGCATCTTTAAAAGGCTATATTATAACATTGAGCATATGCCCTAAAGTTAGCAATAAATGGTAAATATTAGTTTGTACATGGACAGGTGCAATAACTTCAATTTTGTTTCCTCCTCTAAAGTGTGTAGCACTTAAAAAAAAACTAAGTTTACTTTTTTCTTCATATGGACATTTAGAAATTGTTATTAGTTGTTTGATAAGACATTGCATCACTGGAAACAAATGGACTGTGGTTTCTTAAGAATTCACAAATTGCATCTTTGGCTAAATTAACATTATTGAAAAACAAATCAATAACTTGATGATTAATCATCTTCGGTTTTGTTATCAAATTAAAATAAACCCTATTTGTTATGTTTTTGGGCTGGCCAATAAGTCCATTTGTTTTCTAAAAACAGTATTGTCTATAATGGACTGATCATATCATCAGTATAGGATCTAGCTTTAATTTTTACTTAGAAATTTTATACCAGAGATTTTAAACGTTTATGCTGCTAACCTACTAATGTTACAATTCTAAATTGTAATTCATGGGTTGAATAGCATTAATAGACATCGTTAAAAAGGACTCTCACACAGCATAGGCCTTAGCTAACTCTTGAAAATTCTCTGTAAATTAAGAAATACTGAACTCAAATCATAGAAAATTCTTTGTAAATTAAGAAATACTCAACTCAAATCCTGATTCTTGGCTATTTTATCTAACAGCTTTGTTCTAACATAAAAGAAAATATTATTTATTTTATAGAATAATTAAGTATAGATAGGGGGATAGGATTTATCATAGCATTTATTGTGTGAAAGAATATTTAAGTAGAGATAGGGGGATATGATTTATTATAACATTTATTGTGTGAAAAGAAACTAATAATTACAAAAAAAATAGCTCAAAGGCAAGAACTGGCTAGAAACTAACCTAGGGTCTTCTTACTAATTTGGCAAATGAGAAAAGACAGAAAAGGACAAAAAAAAGTTCAAATGGAGCCTCCTCATCGATCCTCAAAAGGGGCGTTTAGTAATTTTATTGGGTGTATCAAATAATATGTAGTATATATAATATATAATCTTTTATTCAAGACAAACTCTTAACCAATTTTAATCTCAACCAATCCTCTTCAACAAATTTGGTAGGAACCTCTACAACATTGATGTGATTACTTCTTATTTCTTTAATGTCTAAATTTATGTTCTTTCATTACATCAATTTAAAATTATAAATTAATTAATAATATAAGTATCTATAAAAATGAATAGAATTACAATCCTTATTAGTAAGACTACTATTAGTATGGTAATAAAACCTAACATAAAAAATTATCAAGAAATTACTAAATAATAATTATTTATTCATTATGTACAAAAAAATAACTAATTTACTATTTATTCATATAATTATTGTTCATATAATGATTAGCAAATTTAATAATGATATAATAATATAAATTTTATTGAATAAATGATAATTTAGAATGGTTAAAATTATAACAATGTGGATTTTACTGAATAAAACATAATTTTAGTTTATAATATTCTTGCGTCATTCGGGTTAATTTCTCGGGTCATTCGGGTTACGAGTTTGTCAGGTCTAGATATGACGAGTCTGGATCGTTTACTTTTTCTTGTCAAATTGGGTTTGATCGGGTTGGACGGGTTATCGAGTTTGGATCAGGTTTTGACAGCTTTACTTATAATTAATTTCAATTATTATTTAAAGTTTCTTTTAATTTAAACATGATGGGTCACGTGCAGCACACGTAGAAGTAAAGATTAATATAAAAAAAAAACTATATCTGTATTTGTATAGGCCGGCTGGAACATGACATCTCACCCTCTTAACATTGACAATTGAAACAATATTTCCCACCAAATTATTATAACTTCAAATAATTGAAAGGAAAAAAAAAGTACATAAAACCCTTCTTTTGCCACGTATTTAAATGCATATATTTATACCACTTATATTAAGAAACAATGAGTTTTAAAAGAAAAAAAAAGAAAAAAAGTTAAGCTTCCATATATAGAGTTAATTAAATATATGATGGAAAGCTCATCATATCCATCAACAATTCTATCATTGTCGGGCGTTGTAAAGTAAATATAGTTTTTGAAATACTAATATTACAACATATATATAGATTTTGAATGTTGGACAAGGATATCCATCTTCATCATCGTTCCCTTAGATTTGATCTTTTTCCTTTTTAGTATTCTTTTACTATCTTTTTGACCCACATCTTTTATTAATTATAAGATAAGATATATCGAACGTTGTTAGACCGACGTTGTTGATTTTATCGAAAGTTCATTCGAAGATAAATTTGATTGATAACAATTATTTTTAGAGACGACGAGATGCTATGATTCCTGGCACCAGCTTTTGTAGTTTTATTTTATTTTTTGGTGAGAATTAATTAAGGTAATTATTTGATACATCGGTGGTGTAAATTTTGGACTTCATCGGATTGTGGAGTTAACACATGTCCAATTTTTTAATTAATTAAGTTTTAAATAATTCAATCTAGTCTTTAGAGGACACATGTCACCCTTCAGGACCCGTTTATGTAGTCTGCTAAACTCCACTGATGGTATATTGTATAATATATATACTACATATTATTTGGAATACCAAGGGATATTACTAAAACCTCCTTTTGAGAATTGATGAGGAAGCTCGATTTGAACATTTTTTGTCCTTTTATGTCTTTTCTCACTTGAATAATTACTAAGAAGACCCTCGATTAGTCTCTCACCATTCCCTTTTCCTCAAGTCTTTTTTTGTAATTACAAGAATTTTTAACCAGTTAAATGTGAAAACATTTATTGACCATCAAATCATGTATTATTTATTTACTAAGAAGCCCCTCAATCACCATTCAATTGGGTCTTTTGCCACTTTTTGGAAGACCCATTTACCCACTTTGTGCCCTCCTTTTGTTCTTCATAATTTGGTTATTTCTGTAATTTTATGTGTAAAAGCCATTAAAGTATTCAGACTAATTGGTTTTGTTTCAATTTAATTATTTTCTTTTAAAAAATAAAAAACGTCTCTCATCTTTCTCAAACTATAGTGATAGAAATAATTTAATTAGATTTATGAGAAAGAAGATATTTTAAGTAGTAAAGGTTAATGTCCGAGAATTAGAAATGGATTACAAGTTACGATTTTATCAACAAAAAATGAATTTTACAGCTATAAAACTCAACCACCATTAATAAGTTATATATATATATATA
>AWUE01012041.1:0-68130 GCA_001974825.2 Corchorus olitorius
CTTTCCAGATTTGGCGACAGTTTGGGAAAACAACCATAACGTTTGATCCAGAGCTCCAAATGAGGCGTATGAAGATGCGTTGGAAAGCTAACTCCAAGAGCTAAAACTTTCATGTTTTGGTCGAAGCCCAGATTTGACGTTTTCATGGACGAAAATGCCCCTAAAGTCTGCGAACAGAATCTGTTTTGGGCCTGACTTGCGTTTTTGACCAATTGAGCCCATATAATCTATTTGGGTCAGCTTGAAGATATGAAGAACAGCCCATAACGTCCCTAGGGTTAGTTTAAGTCAGTTATAACTCTAAATTAAACCCTAGGCAGCCCCCTATATAAACCCTCTTATCCTAGAAACCCTAGAACACACAATACAACACAACAAGAGGCGATACAACACTTAGGTTTTTGCGGTTTTGAAGAGGAGGCCGCTGCCTCCTTCTTCTCTTCTTATTTTCGTTGTAAGTTTTCCACCTCTCATGGATTGGAAACAATCCATGAGTAGGTAAACTCTTATACTTCTTTTCCTTAGGTATTTTTGATCAATGAATCTATGGTGAGACTTTTGTTCTTAATAATTTGATTTTTCTGTTTGAATATGTTTCTTATCCCTATGCTTCATCTTATGTGTTCATATTTTGATTGATTTGGTGCGCAACTTATCTTGAGATTTATGAATGCTATAGTTAGATTCAAGTTGGCTTGAGTCAAGCTAATGTTGGTCCAAGTAACAATTGTTAATTCTAGGAGTCCTAGGTTCAATGGGATTATCAAACCTTGTTGAAATCTATAGGCCGAGATGGTAATAGATGTAGATGAGTTTGGTATTGATTTATCATGCATGCGGAAAAATAGATCTTAATGCTTGCTCTATGATTCTTCCCAGGGGGATGCTTGATTAGAAACAATAGAAATTGGTTTTTGCGAGATGCGGACTAACTTTTATTAGCATGTTGGAGGGTTGAGTATTCCTCTCCTATACCAATTATTCAAATGGAGTTGTTTAAGATGTTAGGAGGATTACTTTATTCCAATGAAAGTTGATGTCTACGTCTTAGGCTATATATCGATTTGGGGTAATTTATGATTCTTAATTGATTGCAATTTAAGTCAAATTTATGTCTTGTGTCCATGATCCATGATTTATTAGATCAAAATAACTACCTAAAGGAGAAGAAGTATGTTTTTAATCCATTGTTTTTCTCAAACTATTTTCTTAATCTCTAGTTTAATTCTATTTTATTGTTTTCTAGTTTAATTTGCCTATTTTGAAAAACCCATAAAAATCCCCTTTGGTAAGACTTTCTTTAGTGTGATTTGGATTTAATTAGTTTCCACCTTCTCTGTGGGATTCGACCCCTACTTGCCCTAGCTATTAGTTATTGGTTTGTGGGGATTTATTTTGTGATTGCTCAACGACTTGATCACCTATCTAATCAATGTCCTAATTTTGGGGACTTAACTTACCCAATAAATCTCACATTGTGAAACTTGAGGCTATACTCGCTGCTAATTTGTGAAAAAAATTTAGGAATAATTTTGAATTGTCAGAATCATTCGTCGGAATCATAAATGACGTGGTGGGAGTAGTCATATAATAATTTCTCTCATTCATCTTTGTGAAGCTAAACATATAGCCCATTGTTATTGATCGCTTACTTTTTTTTTTCGTTTTTCGTTCTTTTTGGCCTATGGGCTATTTGTAACCCTATTAGTCTGTTTGCTATTTTTGTGCCATATGTTTTCATTTGGTGTGTGATGAAGAGTTACTGTTCGTTCATGGTTTCTTATTAGACACTAATTTTCTTTGAAATCTCTATAAGCACTCTCACTATCATCCCCGCGGCGTAGCACGAGCATCGTACCTAGTATATACTAAACTATATCGTTTCTAGGATTACTAAACCCATATACATCAGAATTTTGTTAAAACTATGTTGTTTGTTTTTACTTTCTTCTTTTCGTTTTGTTAGAACTATGTCGTTTGCTTTTACTTTCTTCTTTTCGTCTTCTGTTCCGATTTGCAGTTTTCAGTTTCACTATATTTTTTGTTCCTTTGTTACTACTCCAACGAACGTTAAATAAATTATATTGCTGCTTCCACCTCTTTCCATCCCCTTTTTTCTCTTATCTTCTTTTGGCAGTTGATTGGTCAAGTTTTTTGGTTATGATTTCTTATATTTCATATTTAATGCAATATTTGATTCATATTAAGAGTTGAACTTGGGTTTAAGGGGCTGATTTAATCTTAATTTTTTAAATATAATTGCTATTGAGGAAGATTTGCGTGCAGAGGTAATGGGAAAGGATCTGCTTCATTTGAAAATGAAATCTCCCTGTTTTTAATAATATTGATTATTATTTTCGTATATTTATTATAGCTTGTATATAGTTTGAGGAGAAACTCGATCTTGTTGTGAGAGCTGCTGAGGAAGCTTTTGAGGATTGTTGAGAAGGCCATTCGAGTTGAGGCATATAAAGATAATTAACCATATTTATTTTATATAAGATATCAAGCTATCAACTATTGTTTCAATCTTAATTATCTTTTCTTAATTCGAATGATTTTGAATTTAAATATTCACTTTTTGTATTGATAGGATATAACATAACTAAAACCACAAGGCCAGTAACACACACTACCAACCATCTGAAATAGACGGTGGATGAGGCCAAAAAGGAGGGTAGAAGTCCTGAAGGTAGTGATGTTGGTCCACTTGATGTGCTAGAGGGGGTGAATTGCACTTTCTGAACTTTTTGGTCTTTTCTGAAAATCGTTAAAGACACTAATCAAGTACTGATAGTTGAAGACACTAATGAACAGTAAAGCAATAAAACAGTAAAGAAGCAGGTGAAGTAAAAGGAACAAGTAAAGAGATTAACAAAAACTAAATAGTGGAAAGTATATGGAAATAGTATAGATAAAACTGGATTGATAAATCGAAAAGATGGAAGACTTGAGACGCGTCGGTTTATAGAGGTTCGGCCTTCCACGCCTACGTCCTCTACCTTGGATACCCACACCAAGGATTTTCCAAATCAACTATCAGTGAAGTTAATCTGGCCTTCATAACGCCTTTGTACAACAACAAAACTTCAAACCAGAAGCTTCAACACTGAGTGCAAACCCACACTCAAACAATCCCAAGTGCACGCACTTGATTCAACACAAGTGCACAACTCGCACTTGATACACCAAGAAATCGAAAGAGAAAGTGTAGAAAATGACCCTTGAAGATCTGAATACACAAGATAAGTCCTAATACAGTCCAAAGATATTAACTTTAAGAACAAAGACTATGATCCAAGCAACAAAAAATAAATCAGAGAGATTAATAAGCTTGGACTGCTTGGAATTTGAATTTCTGAAGTGTGTGAGCTAATAGACTTTCAAAAAATGCTCCTTAGCCTTTTCACAACGGTTAGATTTGAGTTTAAATAGCCCTGGTAGAAAACTAGCCGTTATCGGATCAGATTCAAACCATTTGCACGTTATTTTGTCGTTAAGTCGCGCTAGGCTGTTGACAGCTTCAGTGCGTCCGTACAGCGTTAACGTCTTTAGCGTTTCCGTACTGTTTGTCGTCTAGCTGCTAGTCGATTTTATCTCCATATCATTAATCACATCAATGTCTTCCGGTTTTCTTCCAACTTCAAAATTTTGTCTTGACTTGAACATTCTTCTTATACTCTGACTTGATTATACTTCTTCTACTCTGACTTGATTATACTTCTTCATATTTGAACTTTTCCTTCTGAAATTGATGCCTTTAGGTTCCACATGACCTTCTCTTGAAATGTTGCATTTTTATAGTGCTCAAGGCTTCATGGCATTCACATACTTTAACGTCATTGATGAAGTTTTCTTTAAATCTTTAATCTTCAACTCTTACTTGACTTGAACTTGCTTCATATGTTCTGCCTTCATGAGGGTCTTCATGTAACTTTTTATTAGCTTGTCTTGACCCCTTGGAATTCTTCGAATCTTCAAGTAAGAATATTCCCGATGCTAATTGTCTTGTGCCATCTCACTGTGATAGTCTCATTAATTATCTCCCAGTGCTAGATACAACCTTTCTCAATTAAAGGCACTACTGCACACTCACAATATTCATTAGTCATCATACTTTGGCTTATTTTGTTATCATCAAAAATATGTGGGTTCAACAAGAGCAAGAGCTTGGCAAATACATGGAGGATCTACTTAATAACGAAATCAAGGGGACTGACGAAACATTGAAAGATAATAATGAAATCAAGGTGGTTGACGAAACATTGAAGGATAATAATAAAAGCAAGGAGGCTGGCGAAACAGTGGAGGAGAAAGATCCACTTTGGCTTATTTTGTTATCATCAAAAATATGTGGGTTCAACAATCTCCCCCTTTTTTGATGATGACAAGACATACTTTGAATTGAGATATAGGCTAATATGACATAGGGAATTAAGATAACAAAATAACTCTCCTCTTAAGTTCATGCCATCTAATTTCAGAATTAATTAGAGCAATATATCAAATCTTTATCAAAGCATTATAGATCAAGTCCAGAATATGGTTAGAGAATACTAAAGACATAAGTAAGATAAGAACTAGAAATCTCCAGAAAATCCCAATAGTGGAATTAATATATATATACATATATATTTATAACAGATATTCAATAAGCTCAATTCACAGTTCTTCTCGCCCTTTTTGTCATAAGCAAAAAAGGGTTGAAGTTCCTGCATGAAAGTGTTAGAGAATTAATAAATACAAACCAAAATAAAATGCGTATGAAATGCATGAAATGTTTGATATGTAGAAAATAAAATGCCTAATGCCATCAATGCATCCTAGGCACTTTCTGTTTCTTCATTGCTGCTTGAGGAAACCATGATAACCCTTGGAGAAGACTTCTGAAGAGTAGACTTAAATTTGGACTTGCTTGCAGAAGGACGTGGAGTGGCTTCAGGTGGTGCTAACTCCTTTGCTGCTGCTGAGTTAATGAGTTTACCGGTCCTAACAACTTTCTTGTTAGCAAGTGATTTCTTCTTCTTTCCTTAAGGTAGTGCCTTTGATTGTACTTTAGACATGGTTTCAGTTCCTGCGAAGATTTCAGTCATCATTCCTGCTGCCTCCTTTCCTTCCTTGCTCAAGTCTGCATTAGTGCCTTTATATATATATATATATATATATATATATATATATATATGATCAAGTAAAAAATAATCCTATCTTTATGGCTATTTTAATATGTTTTTGGATCTATTTATGCTTAAATATATGTTATTTTGTTAATATTTGTGTTTTGTGTGTTTATGAGATGTGAAATGAGAATTTGTTAATTTTCACTACTTTTGGAGCTATTTTGATGACTTTTTACACAGATATGAGCAAAGTAATTTTGAGTATAGATTTGGAGATTCGAAGTTCGTGTTTGAAGACTTATTGAAGATAATTTAAAGATTTGAAGACCATTGAAGAATTATCTCGAGAAGTAAGAATTGAAGAATGGAGCTTTAATTGCGAAGAATTGAAGACAAGCCATGAAGAAGCCCGGAAGCTAAGGAATTTTGGATATTTTATATGGGATAATACTCAGCCCATATAAGTCCACAATTGGAATTAAAAACCCAATTTGTGCCTCCTATATCCAAGGAAATATCTAATTCCCGTATATTCCCGCTTCTAGTCCTAACAGGATTAGGATTCAGCACAGTCTAGGTAGAAAAATCATAACTTTCTGCTAAGATGCTCGTTTTAGGCCCGTGAGTAGGCGTTGGAAAGCTAACCCGAGATCTACAACTTTCCTTTGAAGTCCAAGGCCCAGTTCTTCCATCTTCAAGCCCAAAAACGCTGTCGAAGTCCCTGCACGAATCCAGAATTTTTCAGGATCCTATTTTGACTAGGATTTTGGTTCTAGGAAGACTTTTAAGCTAACGCGGAGTCTAAGTTAGCCTCTAAAACGTCCTAAACTCCTTTCCTACTTAGAATTGGATTTTCTAGGGTTATTTCCACTATAAATAGCCACCTTATGTCTAGGTTTTTTATGTATGCAGATCTAGAGATTGTATTTTGAAGAATTGTTGAAGATTTGGAGGAGAAAGCCCTGGGAGCCGCCGCCGCCGCCCTCTTCTTCCCATCCATAGATAAGTTTTCTTCTTATTCTTTGGATGCTCACTCAATTTATGAGTGAGTAATCCTTTTCTTTTCTCCAATGTAGAATTTAATTGATCTCTTGACTTATATCATGGTGAGATTTTGTGCTTTTATATGAAAATTAATAGGGTATTTCTTAATATCTCTGCATGAATTCTATGTTGCTTGTTTTGATTGATTGAAGCGCGCACTTTCTTGATAAATTAAGTAGCATTAGCTAAATTAAAATCTTGAAGGATCTTCGGATTTAATTGTTTGGTAGCAATTGGAAGCGAAGGATCTTCCTTCCAAGGGATTTAAGAATCTTTGACCAATTTTTAATTGCCCATTGTGCTTGTAAATTACTAGATCTTAATGCTTTATTCTTGAGTAATTATCACACTGGATCAAGAGGTAATTGTTTAAAGAATAAAAGGGATAATTCACACTGGATCAAGAGCTTTATCTAATTAAGGTAATTTAGGATTAAATTCCAAGCAAGCTATCCATTGATTTCATAATCTTTAGATATCAATGATCTATGTTATTGTTGTCAAGAGGGATATTAATTCTATGTTGGAGGTTTCTCTTAATTATTTTCTCAATTTATCTTCTGCTTTCTGATTAATTGTTTTCTTTAATTTTCTTGATTGCTTTCTTAGATAATTTTAATTATAAGTTTGATTTGATTTAATTTTACTTTAAAAAACCTTCTTTATTTTGTTTATTTGTTTTAAGAAAAAGAACAATAACCTATCTCTCTGTGGGATCGACCCCTACTTGCCCTAGCTATCTTTAGTTAGTAATTGTTGGGATTTTTATTTTTATGATTTGCTGACGACCGATCAATATATATCAGAGGTAACCCCTTTGATGGTGTCATCAGCAGTCTGCTTCTCCACTGATTCCTCATTTTTCATTTCAGCTTCATCTGTTTGCATCTCAATTTCCTCCATTGATTTTCCTTCATTGATCACTTCAGGCTCAAGTTCTTCATCATTTTCTTTGACTTTTCATCTCCTGAAGGTGAGCTATCTACAATTGATTTCTTGTCAGTTGCATGATCTTCCTCAGAGTTGCTATCATCAATTAGTACGTGAAGCTTGCTTGCTGCAGTTTTCACTCCTTCAGTAGTGTCCCAGTAGCTTTTCTGGTCTTTCTCTTTCTGAGTCTCTGGAGAACTTGAGACAACCTTCAACTAAGTTCTTCTCATGGGGTATGAATTCTTCTAGTGTGGCTTTATCTTGAACTGCTCTTTAGTTGCTCTATCCTTGAAGTGCTCAGTGATGATGTGACTAAAGCCACAAATCATCTTCTTCATCTTGTTAGCCATATCATTCATTACCTTAATGAGGATTCCAGCAAGATTAACTCTTTTACAGTTGTAGATTTTTCAAAGCAACCAGACATCATAATTGATACCATACCCCAAATTATTTTTCTTATATCTGATAGTGCAACCAATGAATTGGTGAATCATCTTGCCCCCGCATTAGCTGACAAATCCTCATCCTTGTTGGAAATTTGTCTCCAAGCGACATTTCCATTGAAGGTTTCATTAGGTTCCTCTTCACCCTTATAGTCAATTCCAAGATACTTTCCAAGAGATTTGAGAAGAATGACTATTTCTACTCCATTGATGCAATCAATCAGATTTTTCTCAGAAAATAAGTATTTAGCAGTCGGATCAGAGACATCAACAGCACCCTTAGCTATTCCAGTATAAAATTCCTTAACCAAGAATGAACTAAGCATAATTATACTCATAGTTTGCTATTCTTAGCATATTCATCATCTTAAAATTATGCTCAATTCAACGATAAGTATCATCACCAAGGAAACTAATCCAAGTAATCATTTTTTGTAGCCAAAATCTGAAATCAGTAACTTCATCGTACCTTTTTCTGTGAGCTTCACTCTTGATGCGATCAGAGATTTGACTTACTTTGGAAGCTTTCTTGAAAACCAGTCTAGCCCATCAAAGCTTCTCTTCATCTTCTTTACCAGCACAATTTCTTCTTCTTCTTTGATGAAATCGAGTTCCTCTAGCTTTCGCTTTGCCTTCGAGGTTTCTCCTTAAGCCATGATATCTCAAGAAAGATTAGAAACAAAGAATGTGATGATATGAATGAATGAGAGAAAAAGAGATTTTTGAAAGAATGGGATAGAGAGAGAGAGAGAAGGTTGTTTTGTACAGAAAGTGGGAAAAATAAAATTCATGTCAGAGGGCAAAAATCTGACAAGTTTTCATGGAAGTGTATGCATGTATGTATGTACATATTAAAGACATTAATAAAATGCATGAAACAACTAATTAAATGCTACTAGAATCTATCATGCCATGTTCATGCTTAATTTTACTAAAATGCTCATCACAAAGAGGTTTAGTAAAGATATCATCAAGTTGTTTAAGGGTACTAACAAACTTAATTTTGATGTTGCCTTTTTGCACATGACCACGGATGAAATGATGTCGAATCTCAATATGCTTAGTTCGTGAATGCTGTACAGGATTCTTTGTGATATTGATCGCACTAGTGTTATCACAATAAAGTGGCACCTCCATCATGGTAATCACAAAATCTTGAAGTTGATACATAATCCATATCACCTGGGCACAACAACTTCCAGCAGCTATGTACTTTGCTTAAGCAGTTGATAATGCTATAGAGTTATGCTTTTTACTCGACCATGACACTAGCATTTGTCCAAGAAACTGACACGTGCCATTGGTGCTTTTTCTATCTGTCTTACTACTTGCAAAATCAGCATCAGAATAACCTGTAAGATCTAACAAGGATCCTTTAGAATACCATAGGCCTAGGCCAGTGGTTCCATGAAGGTACCTGAAGATTTTCTTCACAGCAATAAGGTGAGATTCCTTTGGACAAGATTGAAAACGAGCACAAAGACAAACACTAAAGAGTATATCAGGCCTACTAGCAGTGAGATAGAGCAGGGAGCCAATCTTACCTCGATAGAGTTTCTAATCAACTACCTTACCTTTCTCATCAGAATCTAACACAGTGTCTGTGGCCATTGGTGTCTTCATTGGTTTGCAGTCCTCCATGCCAAATTTCTTTAACATCTCCTTTGTATACTTGGACTGGCTAATGAAGATATCGTCAGAGCATTGTTTGATTTGAAGTCCTAAGAAGAAATCGAGTTCTCCCATCATGCTCATCTCAATTTCTCCATGCATTTCCTTGGCAAAATACTTGCACAAACTTTCATTAGTGGCACCAAAGATAATATCATCAACATAAATTTGAACAATCAAAAAATCAGACTTTTTCTTTTTAACAAAGAGACTAGTATCTATACTTCCCCTTGTGAACCCTTTGTCCAGGAGAAATTTAGATAACCTTTCATACCAAGCCCGAGGTGCTAGCCATAGAGAGCTTTGTGAAGTCTATGCACATAGTCAGGATGTTTGTTGTCTTCAACGCCTGGTGGTTGTTCCACATATACCCATTTTGTGCCTACAATGGGATGGTCTGCTGGTGGTGGCACTGATGTCCACACTTTGTTCTTCTCGAACTGATTTAGCTCTTTTTGTATTGCAACCATCCAACTTTCCTTTTTTTTTCAGCATCTTTAAACACTTTAGGCTCAATTTGGGATATAAAGGCAGCAAACTCACAAACTTCTCTTAATACTACTCTTGTTCTCACACCTTCGTTAGGATTTCCAGTGATCAAATCTGGAGGATGACTCTTTCCATACTTCCATGCCTTTAGGAGATCTTCATGCTGTTGCTCTTGCCTTTTGAGAGTTTCAATTGGTCGATCTTCATTGATCTCTTAAGTGGCTTTCTCATTAGCGTCATCAATGGTCACAGTTTCTTTCCTATTCATCTCATTAATACCTGCATCATCATCATCTTGCACAACCTTTCTCGGTGCACTACCAGTCTCATCGAAAACAATATGAATAGATTCATAAATCACCAAAGATGTTTTATTGAACACTTTATAGGCTTTAGAGTTCAAAGTATGTATAGTGATTCGCAAACACATCAATAGCTTCATCTTTGTGACTAAGAAAGTAAATCCAGGTAAATCTTGAAAAGTCATCAACTATGACAAAACCAAAAAACTTACCAACCATGCTAGTGACATCGATGGGGCCAAACAAGTCTAGGTGCAGTGACTCCAATGCTATCGTTGTGGATAAAATATTTTTGGATTGGAAGGAGCTACTGACTTGTTTTGCCAAACTGACATGCTTCACAAACTTTGTTAGTATTAAAATTCAGTTTGGGTAAGCCCGAGACAAGATCCTTACTAATAAGTTTAGCAATTGCTCAAACTTGCATGACCAAGTCTCTTGTACTACAACCAGCTATCAGAAACATCATTCACCATGAGACACACATTCTTGCTCAGTTGCAAGTCATCAAGGTAGACAATATATACATTCTTGTGTTTCTTTCCGATGAAGATTAGCTTGTTTGTATTGATGTCATTAATCTGGCAGCTTCTAGAGTCAAAGGCGACTCTCCATCCCTTGTCACAAAGTTGGCTGATGCTAAGCAAATTGTACTTGAGACTTTTCACCAATAGAACATTCTTGATTGTTGTTGTGCTTTCTTCGATTGCACCAACACCTTGAATTTCTCTTTTTGAATCATCTCCAAAAGTGACATCTTTGCCTTTCCTCTCAGTGTGACTAGTAAATTGTTTTTGATTTCAAATCATGTGTTTGCAGTAGCCGCTATCCAAGTATCACGGCTTCTTCTACTGAGGTTGAGCCTTAAAACCTTCTGCATTATGCTCCTTCTCAACCTGCATCCAAAGTTCTCTAGTTTGCAGATTTAGGTACCCATATTGCTATGGGTCCTTGTTGGTTAGTAACAACATAGGTTCCTTTAGGCACCCAGATCTTTTTGATCTCAGGTTGATTCCAATCCCTCTGATAATAATCAGGAGATTGATGGCCTTTCCTGCCACAGATATAGCAAACCATAGCTCTTGGCCTAAAGTTCTTTTGGTTCCTATTACCATTGAAGCGATAGCTTCCATAAGAGCTAGTGACATTACTGTTCACTTTCTTAAGCTCATTCATCTCATGCTCAAGTTTCTCATTTTCTTCTCTTGCATGCTTTAAAACATTATGAAGTGTGTCGTTTGCTTCTTGCATGCTTATTAGTTCTTTCTTCAAACAATCTAAATCATTCATCAATCCAGAATTCATTTTCTTAAGAGTTTTATATTTTGAAGCCAATTTCTCAAAATCATAATATAAATTATCAAATTTAGATTGTAAGTTATCAAAAGAAATAAGAGGATTATTCATTACCTCATGTGCATCTTCCTTTGCCGTGAGGCATAGGTTGGCTTTGATGTCATCCTCTACATCACTTGCTTCGACTGAAGAAGTGTCACTATCAGACCATGTTGAAGCCATCATTGCCTTTTTTTTTTGTTTTCCTTTTGATTCTTAGCACTGTTCAGTGGGCAGTCAGTCTTGGTGTGACCAGGCTTTCTACATTCATAGCAAATCAGCTGGTTTTGTTTGCTGACTTTTGCTTTAAATTTATCCTTCTTGAAATTCCTCTTGTAGAGACAGTTTCTTCTTCTTCCTTGAGCCAGTGTCATTAATGGTCAGACTATCAATTTCTTCTTCAAGAGCAGAGACCTTTAGTGCTAGGCATCTTTTCTTCTCAGCAGCCCTTTTCTTTTCATCTTCTTCGCAGCTCCTCAGTTCTACTTCATGAAATGAGTAGAGATCCACAAATTTCATCAAAGGAAGACTCATTGAGATCTCTTGCTTCTCGAATGGCTGTTGAAAGAAGATTCCAAGATTTTGGCAGCGCTCTCAGCAACTTCTTCACTCGTTCACCTTCTGGGATATATTTTCCCAAGTGATTCAGTTGATTAGTGATACTACTAAACCTATCGATCAGTGAGGTGACAGTCTCTTCAGGAGCCATCTTGAAGGTTTCATACTCATACTACAGTAAGTTGATCTTTGATTCTTTGACCTGAGATGTACCTTCATGTGTAACTCTGAGTTTCTCCCAAATCTCTTTTGCAGTTGTGCAAGTATAGACTCTGTGAACTCAGTGACATTAAGAGCACAGTGAAGAGTATTAATGGCTTTAAACTTTAGTTGATACTTCTTTATATCCTCTTGTGTCCATTCAGCTCGAGACTTGTCAACAGCTTGTTCTCCAGACTTCTTAGTTGGCTTCCAAGATCCTTCATGTATGATTTCCCACATTTCATAATCGGTTGCACAAATGAAGTTCATCATACAGGATTTCCAGAACTGGTAATTAGTGTCATCAAAGAGAGGAGGACGATTAATTGAATGTCCTTCAGCAGCTATGTTGAGATTTGATGAAGTTGCCATCTTTGGATCACTCTTGCGGCTTTTAGTCCGATCTACTCAAGAGTCAGGCTCTGATACCAATTGTCGGTCCACTTGATGTGCTAGAGGGGGTTGAATAGCACTTTCTGAACTTTTTAGTCTTTTCTGAAAATCGTTAAAGACACTAATCAAGTACTGTTAGTTGAAGACACTAATGAACAGTAAAGCAATAAACCAGTAAAGAAGCAGGTTGAAGAGAAAGGAGCAAGTAAAGATATTAACAAAAACTGAATAGTGGAAAATATATGGAAATAGTATAGATAAAACTGGAACGATAAATCGAAAAGATGGAAGACTTGAGACATGTCGATTTATAGAGGTTAGGCCTTCCACGCCTACGTCCTCTACCTTGGATAACCACACCAAGGATTTCCAAATCAACTATCAGTGAAGTTAATCTGGCCTTCACAACGCCTTTGTATAACAACAAAGCTTCAAACCCGAAGCTTCAACACTGAGTGCAAACCCACACTCAAACAATCCCAAGTGCACAACCCGCACTTGATACACCAAGAAATCGAAAAAGAAAGAGTAGAAAATGACCCTTAAAGATCTGAATACACAAGATAAGTCCTAATACAGTCTAAAGATATTAACTTTAAGAACAAAGACTAAGATCCAAGCAACAAAAAATAAATCAGAGAGATTAATAAGCTTGGACTGCTTGGAATTTGAATTTCTGGAGTGTGTGAGCTAATAGACTTTCAAAAAATGCTCCTTAACCTTTTCAGAACGATTAGATTTGAGTTTAAATAGCCTTGGTAGCAAACTAGCCGTTATCGGGTCAAATTCAAACCATTTGCCCGTTATTTTGTCGTTTTGTCACGTTAGGCTGTTGACAACTTCAGCGCGTCCATACAGCGTTAACGCCTTTAGCGTGTCCGTACTGTTTGTCGTCTAGCTGCTAGTCGCTTTAATCTCCAGAGCATTAATCCCATCAATGTCTTCCAGTTTTCTTCCAGCTTCAAAATTTTGTCTTGACTTGAACATTTTTTTTATACTCTGACTTGATTATACTTCTTCATATTTGAACTTTGCCTTCTAAAATTGATGCCTTTAGGTTCCACATGACCTTCTCTTGAAATGTTGCATTGTTCAAGTGCTCAAGGCTTCATGGCATTCTCATACTTTAGCGTCATTGATGAAGCTTTCTTTAAATCTTCAATCTTCAACTCTGACTTGACTTGAACTTGCTTCATATGTTCTGCCTTCATGAGGGTCTTCATGTAAATTTTTATTAGCTTGTCTTGACCCTTTGGAATTCTTCGAATCTTCAAGTAAGAATATTCCCGATGCTAATTGTCTTGTGCCATCTCACTGTGATAGTCTCATTAATTATCTCCCAGTGCTAGATACAACCTTTCTCAATTAAAGGCACTACTACACACTCACAAGATTCATTAGTCATCATACTTTGGCTTATTTTGTTATCATCAAAAAAACGTGGGATCAACAAGAGCAAGAGCTTGGCAAATACATGGAGGATCTACTTAATAATGAAATCAAGGGGACTAACGAAACATTGAAAGATAATAATGAAATCAAGGAGGTTGACGAAACATTGAAGGATAATAATAAAAGCAAGGAGGCTGGCGAAACAGTGGAGGAGAAAGAGGAAGAGGATGAGGAGAAGGAGTAAATCTTAGCTATATATATAATTATCTATTTACTATCATGACATATATTATTATTTTAGTCATTGTTATGTTCAAAGTTTAAACTGATAACAAGTTTAGTTGTTAGGTTTGTTCGTTATGCTATGATGACTATGACTTTGCTTGGTTTGAATTTATTAAATATATAAAAAATAATTTGTGATTTTTCTTTACATTGTTTACAAGTTAACCTTGTGGTTCTATACATCAGTGTTGGAACTTTTTCTAAAAAAGATATCCAACATTAATTATTTAATTACTTATATATTCACCCTATATACCGATGTGATCATCAATAGTTGTATATATAATTTGTTTGTAGAGTACTTTTAACTCCAATCACAATGATCAAATACACAAGTACTTCGGTATATATTAAAAATGGAAGTATATATGGGGAGACAGGATAATCTAGCAATATATTCCCTCCGTCCCATTATATATATATATATATATATATATTCTTGGGACTTTTTCTTATCCCAAATTATCTCTCATTCAATACAATTTTTACTACTCTTTAACCCTATTAAATGTGAAAAGAGAAATAAATGTTAAGTAAAGTTGGGGGTAATCTTGAAAAGTATTGAAAGAGTTGCATATGATTTTGAAAACCAACTAAATTTCTTAGGCTGTGTTTAGTTGAGCAGTTCACCATCGTTTGGGCCCAAAAATGGTGGTGAACTAGTCAACCATGGCCTTAAGTGTGATTTTGGCCGGCATCAATTATCTGATGTGGCTAGCTTTCCCCCCGATCTACCGAAGCTTTTAAACTGGTAGAATAAGCTCCAGTTTGGCAGTTGGACTCCCCCTCTCCTATTTACCCTTGCTTTATTTATATTTTTGCCTTTTTTCCGACACTCCCTTGGTCCCACAAATTTATATATAAATATATAATATACATATATATGTGTATGTGCATATCTTTCTTACAAGACCTATTTATATTTTTTTGTATTTTTTATTAATAATAAGTTTTAATTTATTTTTTGATTAAATAATAATAAATTTGAAGTGATCATAAATAAATAATATTGGAATTAATTATAATTCTATTAACATTTAAATTTTATACAATCATTTATTTATATAAATATAATACTTATATAAGTTAATACTTATTATATTTCAATTTTCATTACACTATGTAACAATAATCCATAATACCCTTATTGGTCATTTTACATGTTAATCTCACCGCCACCGTTATTTTCTCTTAAGACATTCGTTCCACCGCTAATTATATTCTCATCTGTACAATATCCAATCTCATATGTACAGTGTTTAATCTCACTATTTCAGTTCAAACGGAGCCAATCACACCGCTCTACTAAACGAAGCCTTAATATTGGTGATATGGTTAAATTGGATAGATAAAATAGGACTGAAGGCCGAATAAGTATCTTGGCCTCCCTCTAAGAGCAAGAAGTTCATCAACGTCAATTTGGAAGCCAATCATCGATAATTTTAGACATGAGCTGGAGAATTGGAAATGCTCTTATCTATCCATGGGAAGTAGGACCATGCTTATCAGATTAGTTCTCACATGCCTCCCTACTTATTATATGTCTATTTTCTCAATGCCCAGCTCAATTAAGGCAAAACTTGATAAAACTCAAAGACGATTTCTATGGAGTGGCTCTAAAGATAAAAGGAAAATTCATTATGTGGATTGGGACTCGGTGTATAAACCGAGAGATTCTGGTGGCCTTTGGAATTGCCGACTTGGAGGTTAGAAACAGGGCACTTCTCAACAAATGGATATATATGGATATTTGCTAAGGTAAAAGATTCCTTATAGAGAACGGTGGTGGTGGAGAAAAACAAGCTGGATTTTAAAGACCTTATCCCGACAGTTAATAACTCAAGACAATGCTCCAAGCTATGCTCGAATATTTTACGGCCCCTTCAAGACTCCAATAATAGGTTCGTTGCAATCACTAAGGAAGGAATGGGACTTTGTCTTGGTAATGGTGATGATATAAAGTTTTGGAGTGAGGCATGGATTGATGATTTGATATTGAAAGAAGTTTTCCCTATAATTTATGTGCTTGCCATCAATAAAGTGGGGAGAGTCTCTAATTATGGTAGCTGGACTGAAAGTGGATGGGAGTGGAGAATTAATTTGAGCAGAAGACTTTTCGACTAGGAATGTGACCAGTTGGACTCTATGATGCACATTCTGAATGATATGTATACTTGCTCAAACCTGACAGATAAATTTGTTTGGAAATTTACTCCTAATGGCAGCTACAAGGCAAGGTCTTTTTGTAAGGCTATTTATGCAGGTGGATGTGTCAATTGCAATCATTGGAGATTGGTCTGCAAGGGTATTGCTCCTCCCAAGGTGGAAGCATTAGTTTGGCAAATCATGAAAGGGCATGCTCCAGTAAAGGGTGAGCTCGCCAAGAGAGGAATTATAGAATGGGATGCTGCCAGGTGTGCTTTTTCCCATTCTACAACAGAAACTGTGAGTCATCTTTTCTTCCATTGTGATTATGTTTGGAAAATCTGGTGCCATTATTGCCATTGTGGGACATATATTGGACAGCTCCTAGTGATCCTATTATGTTTATCAATATTGAGGCTTGGTGTCTTCTATTTTTTTGTGGTTATATGGTCTGTTTGGCTACATCGTAATGATGTGGTTTTTAATGGCAAAGTGGTGGATGTGGAGCAGCTCTTCGACATTATTAAACTCAGGGTTTGATTGGTGGGCAAAGGCCAAATGGCCTAAGCAAAATCAACCTTTTGAAGATATGATTCGTTGTCCCAGTTTTGTTGTTACAAAGAGGAAGGTTAGAGCTCAGAATATAGTTCAAGATAGTTGGACTAGACCAGAAAGTGGTTATATATTTAAAATTTAACGGCTCCTCATTAGGCAAAACGGGAGATGTGGGCATTGGTGTAATTATGAGGGATCATAATGGTGACATCAAAGCAAAGTTTTCAAGATCTGTTGGGATTGTGGAGTTGAATGAGGCAGAGTTACTTGCAATCAAGGAGGCTTTTGTGATTTTTGGTGCTTCTACATGGGCTTCCACTTGTCAATTAATCGTTGAAACCGACTCTAGCAATGCTGCAAAATGGACGATGGAATCTTTTTTTTCTTTGAAGAGCAAAAATGTTTATATTATTATAACCGAAAAAAGGCAGCAGAAATTACAAGGCAACAAGAACAAAAAGCACGCACAAAGGCTGCTGCCACAAAAGAAAACACCACAAATTTCTACAGCAACATTCAAGCAAAAACAAGGCAGGACAACCAACACAACAATCATTTCAAAGCCAGAAAAAAATCCAAAGCAGCAGAGCAAAACTTCGACAAAAGCTAAAAATACCTCACCATATCCTATGTTTTACGCATTCCTTCTTTGGCCAATGAATCTGCAACAGTATTACATGTTCAGGGGGCTCTCATGATAGGATTAAAAATCTTTGATTTACAAGCCTCAATTTTAAGCAACCAATTTCTGAATTTCCATGGGGCACATTCAGGATTATTAACCCATCCAAAAGCATTTGTAGAATCAGTGATGATAAGAGGAGAGTTATTAACCTACCTAGAAGACTCAAATATTTCAAAGGTCTCCTTAACAGCAATAAGCTCAGCCTCATTTGAGTCAACAACACCAATGTTCTTGGAAAACATCATTAAAAAATTGCCCTCATGATCACGGAGCACACCACCAATGCCAGCCATACCTGGTTTTCCCAAGAAAGAGCCATCCACATTAAATTTTAAAGATCCAACAGCAAGGGAAACCCAACTCACTAAGACACTCTTGGAGACCTCCTTCATAGTGGTAGTTTTTGCTCCCATAGGAAATCTGGAAAGATCTTGAAAGGATTGTGGTTGCTCTAGCTATTTCGGCATAATCCACCAAGCAAGTCTAACTTTGATGAGATCATACAACTGTAGAACATCGACCTCCTTACCATTGAAAACCACATCATTTCTAAGCAACCATATTGACCAAATAACCACAAAGAAGAGCATTCGCCAGACTTCAACATTGTTGTAACCAATGAATAGATTCTTCCATGATGAAATGAACGAAACGGGATCGCCCGCAGCAACCCAGGTGATTCCCTAGAGCGCACAATAAATACACCGGACAATCTAAGAAACTTTGCAATTGAAAAACAGGTGACCTACATATTCTTCCTCGATCCGACAAAGGGTACACTTGACATCATCCCAAGAAACAATACCTTTTCTTGCAAGTTCAACTTTCACCGGCACTCTATCTTTCATTATCTGCCATGTTAAAGTTTCCACCTTTGGAAAGGTAAGACCCTCCCACACAAGTTTCCAGTGATTACTATACACAATGTTGTTACCAATAGTAGCTTTGGAAAAAGAATTGACCTTTTATTCCCCTTTCGGAGTGAACCTCCAAACCACCTTATCTTTAAGAGAAGTTGCGGGAGAAATGTCATTTAAAAGCTGAAGCAACCTTTTCCATTGGTCATTTTCCTAGCCAAAGGTTGGTTTTCTAAGTTCAATCTTCCATTCTCAACCACTTGCAGACCACATTCCAAAATCAGAAATCCTACATTCCTTTCTCACCACTAGCGCATAGATTCTGGGAAATTCATCTTTAAGCACCAAATTACTGATACACCTCCGACCAGAATTTAATGTTTTCTCCATTGCCAAGACAAAAACCCAACCCGTCAAACAAGATTTTTAAGAACTTGTTGTCAGTAAACAAAGGCCTTAATATGGATTTCCATAAACTAGAGCTCATTCTCAACTTGAAAGAATTAGGAAAAAGGTCACGACTATCCCATCCATTCTTTTCAACAATTCAAAGACTATTGCGTCATTAGCAAATCTCCATACCCACTTGGACAAAAGTGCCCTGTTTTTTTGTCTCCGGATCCACTATACCCAACCCACCATACTCTTTAGGCAAACAAATAGAGTTCCAATCGACATAATGGACCTTTCTATTCATCGACCCACCACACCAAAGAAATCTTCTTTGAATATGATTCAACTCCTCCTTAACAGTACGAGGAAGAGGATAAAACGACAAATAGTAAGTTGGAAGGCACGCAAGAACCGACTTTATCAAAGTGATGTGACCTCCAATATAGATAAGAACATCCCTTTCCATGACTCCAATCTGCATCTAAATTTATCAATGATTGTTTTCCATATAGAAACAACATTATGAGGAGCCCCGAGAGGAAGGCCCAGATACTTGCAAGATAGATCTTCAACTTTACAATTGATAACACCTACCCACTCAGTAAGTAGTTGTCTCTCCACTCTAATACCACATATGCTGGTTTTGTGGAAATTAATTTTTAGGCCAGACAAAATTTGGAAACTTTTAAGAACCCTCTTATCTCCCAAAATTTGCTCCAAATCAGCATCACAGAAAATCAGCGTATCGTCAGCATACTGGATGTGAAAGACTTTTAATTCATTACTACCGATCTTAATTCCTCCAAAAATCCCCATTGTATTAGCCTTATCCAGCAAATAACTAAGCATGTGCTCAACCACACAAAAGAGAAGTGGGGAAAGGGGACAACCTTGCCTGAAGCCCCTCTTCATGCCAGATTGTCGCGTTGGGGCACCATTAACCATGATCGAAATAGAAGCCGTGGACACGCACTGCATAATCCAATGAATCCACTTATCACCGAAACCCATATTAACCATGGAAAACTGCAAGAAGTCCCAATCGACACTGTCGTAGGCCTTTTCAAAGTCAACCTTAAAGAACAAAGCTTCTCTATTCTTTTTCCTCACCTCATCAATTATCTCATTAGCCATCAATGAACAATCAAGAATCTGGCGGCCTTTTATGAAAGTGAACTGGTTCTTACCAACAATCTGCTCAATCACCACACTCAATCGACTAGCAAGGACTTTAGCAAGAATTTTATAAAGACTACCCACTAGGCAAATGAGGCGATGCTCAGAAAGATGCGTAGGCGTAGCACATTTTGGCACCAAAGTGAGAGAAGAATTATTAATGTTTCTGTCAAAGAAACCATCATCAAAGAACTGGCGAAAGAATCGCAGTATATCATGTTTCAGCAAACTCCACTGCTTCTTGAAAATTTTTTGATTAAAACCATCAGAGCTTAGGGCCATATTACCATCACAATTACAAAGAGCTTTCCATATCTCCTCCTCTAAAAATGGCCTTTCCAGTCAAG
This sequence comes from Corchorus olitorius, assembly GCA_001974825.2. Lineage (NCBI taxonomy): Eukaryota > Viridiplantae > Streptophyta > Magnoliopsida > Malvales > Malvaceae > Corchorus > Corchorus olitorius. The sequence continues at coordinate 20,322 of AWUE01012041.1, forward strand.
ACATACTTTGATCCTCAAGCTTTCTCATCTCGATGTTCATACTTTCAACCTTCCAAGCAAGCTTCTTATTGTAATGTTCTCAAAAAAATTAGCAACCTTCTCTTTCAACTCATTCGAATTGAACATTGTCACCCCTTGAAACTTCAGTTCATCAATTCTATTAACCATTCTTCTGGATGATGCCACAAGATTAAAGTATTTCGTGTTCTTATCCCCCTCTTGCAGCCATTTAACATGTAATTTTTGCATCAAAGATAGCTCTTCTGCCCTATATATCCTCCACAATTCCCCTGTCAAACATAAAATTTTTTTTTTTTCAGTCCTCATTACAGCCTTCAACCTGACACTCCATCTCCATTTTTTGAATTTCATCCTCAATCTTCTTAATAGCGTCAGTCTCTTCTCCATAATTATCATTTTGCCACATATTAATAATTGGTTTCATCTCATGAAGTTTACTCCACATACTCTGTCCCTCACCACTAATTAAAGAAATTTTCTACCAAGAATTATGAATAAGCTGCTGAAAGCCTTTCTTCTCTAACCAGTGATTAAAGAACCTAAAAGGTTTTTAGACCCCAATTGATCGGTCGTCAGCAAATCACAAGATAATCCCCACAATTCCTTACTAAGTAGTTAGGGTAAGTAGGGGTCGAATCCCATAGAGAAGGGTGAAGCAGACATCAAAGATAAAACTTTTCTAAGAACGCTTAAAAACACTTAAAAGAAAGGGGATTAAAAGTACCAATTATAAAGAAAACAATTAATCTAAATATAAAGCAAAGTAAAATAAACTAAACCTATAAAAAATACTTAAGAAAACAATAATTAAAAAGCGTACTTCCTCTCCAGTGGTAGAAATCAATCAATAAGAATATAGATCATTGACCTAAAAGATGAATTTGATATCTTAATCATCAAAACAAGCAAGCATTAATTTTACCCCAATGAAACCTACAATCCTAAGACTTAGGCATCAATTATAAAACATCAACAAACTTATTCTAACAACTCTCAATTAAACAATTGGTCTAGATATAAATCCCTAACATGTATAATAGATTTACCCATATCACAGTGATAAACCCCTATTATTCTCTACTTATCTTTACCATCACGGCTAAAGATTCATAAAGAATAAAGCAATAAGAACATCAATTCACACATGCATAAATAAATATTATCAAACCTATTTTCTCTAGCATATCACAGTCTAAATCTAATAAAGCTTACAATCCCATTGAGTTTATGGTTAGTAATCCCCAATATGGTACCAATAATCAACCTAGTTACTAGTCATCTCACCAGAATTGATTTAGCAATAGATCTCAATTATTAAATCATTAGTAGGCCTCCTAAATCAATAACAATCATGATCATAAAATAAAACAGAGATTATAAACATATTTAATCAAGAACAAACATCAAATTATAAGCACAAAAAGTCTCACCATAATTAATTGATTGAATTCACCAAAGGAAAAGAAGTATTAGAGAATTAGCTACTCATGGATTTGGAAAAATCCATAGGAAACTTGAACATACTTACAAACATAAGCTAACGATCCTCCCTTGGGCGGCTAGCAAAAGGTATCGCACCCCTCTCTCCAAAGAGAGGGGCTGAACCCTAAAACTAAAACTAGAGAGAAAAAGAAGAAGAAAAGAAATTCTAAATATACTATGATAATTGTGAATTGTATCTCTAAGGTTCAACCTTAGGTTGGTATTTATAGTGGACTATCTAAGACTCCTATTAGATTTAGGAATTAACCTAAGCAGATCCTAGCTCGGTTTAAGCTCTTAACTTGATCTCTAAGTCGGATTAAATCTCTTCTTGGGCTGAAATTGGGTGAAATTCGGAGTTGGCCAAAAACGGCTACCAATCAGCAACTTTAGGGGCATTTTTGGCATCAAAGATGGTAGAACTGGAACTCGAGTTTCAAAGAAAAGTTGTAGATCTTTGAGTGCTCTTTCCAACGCACTTTGAATCACCTAATTTGGAGGCCTGGATCAAAAGTTATGGCTGATATACTAAGACTGCGCAGAATCCAAGTGCAAGTATAGGAAAGGGAAGCATCACATGAGTGTCACATGTCATCAGGTGTGCACGGACAAGGAACCCCGACTCCAGTTGTGGGCATAGTTGGGCCCTTCATGCAACAATGTAAAATAGTCATGAGCCCAAGTCAACAGTTTCACTCCATGACATGTCTTCTTTCCTTCGCGATTGAGCTCAATCTTAGTTCTTTCACCTTGGATTCTTCCTTCAATGATCTTCATGGCTTAAAACTGACTCCAATAGGTCTTTGATCACGAACTTCGAATCTCCAAATCTTCACTGAAAAATGCTAAGTCCATATTTGTGTAACAAATCATCAAAATAGCTCCAAAAAGAGTGAAAAGCAACAAGTTTCCACTTTTCTTCTCTTCAAGACCAAAAATCACAAATAATTAAATTATAGAGCATAATCACACATAAAAATACCGAAAAGTATAGAAAAATGACCATAAAAATAGGCATAATTTTAATCTGATCACCAATCTTTTCCCTCAACAGCCAGCAAAACAGGATTGTGATCCGAAATAGACCTTGGGAGTGCTTTTTGATGAATCAATGGGAAATTAGTAAGGAACTCAGAGGACAACAAAATTCTATCCATTCTGCTATAAGATGAATTTTCCCTTTTGCTACACCAAGTGAATTTATCCTCTGACAACGGCAAATCTGCCAAACCAAGACCTTCAATGAAATCCACAAAAACCCCCCATATGTTGCATATTTATGGAGACCCCAATTTTTTCATCAGCGGAGCGCACAACATTAAAATCCCTTCCTAAACAAACTGGAAGATTCAAAACTATAACAATCTCAGCAACTTCGTTAAAGAACGACAACCTCTCACCATCATCGTTTGGAGCATACATATTCATAAGTCCACAACGAAAATTGCAGCTAACCATCTCACCATTAATCAAAATAAACCTATCCCTCACAATTAAGGATTCCAACACAAAGAAATTGTCATTCCAAATGGTTATGAGGCCTCCAAATGAGCCATTGGCATTTATACAAACACCTTGATGACGCCCTTTACCCCACAATGATCTAAACATTATACTCTCAACTTGATTCAACTTAGTCTCTTGAATGAACAACAAATCCAACTTTTCTTTAAAACCCAATCTTCTTACAGCCCTTCTCCTCTCCTTACGACCCAACACTCTCACAGTCCATGAAGCAACTTTCATTGTTAAAACTAAAAATAGGCAGCATGAACCGCAACATACCAGTTACAGGGGCTCTTGGATTTCATCTTCGAGATTTTCAAACGCTTGGATGATTTGCCCCTTTTTGGCTTCAATTCGAATCCCCAAGAGCTCACAAGTTTCCCAAGTCTTTAAAGCTTCCAGTCTATTGGTCTTATTTTTCCTCGTCATATCAGTATCAGATAAAGAGGCATATCAATATCAGATAAAGAGGCATCAGAACCAATTTCAAAATCTTTAACTTTCAAACCCAATAGCTGTGAAACAACTTTTTTTTATTTTTTAATTTTCTTTCCCTGCCCTTTTCCACGACACCTAAAACATGGCTCTTTCTTAACAGCATTCTTTACCTCATTAGACAATAAGTGCTTTTGGACCATGTCCTCATTGCATAATTGAATCAGGTTCACCATGATGTCAAACGTGGGCCCATTAGCCTGCCCAATATTTCTACCAGGATCACTATTCACCTCCTTTTCACACCCATTCTCTTAGCCCAATAAAGAACCCGTTTCTAGAATAACATCAGTATCAGAATCAAATTTGCTACCCACACCAAGTGAATCAACAGTATTATCTCCATTAATACCACCATCTGCACGTATCTCCTCAACGAATGGTGTTCCATTCCCCAATGCTTGACATACAGGATCCCTCGAATTATTATCCTCAATACAAAGAACAGTTGGGGTCATTAATGCGGCCTCCCGAGATGTATGCTCTTCCTCATGATAAGTGACTTTTCACCTTCCATATATAAACTTGAATCCGGTGAAAATTTCGGCACTTGCCTAGGCACCACCTCCTCATTAACAATGGACAAAACAACCTTGAACTTAACTTTATCAACAATCCCTTCCACCACCGACGGAATGCGACCCTTATCTTCAACTTCCACCTTGATCCAAGTTATGTTAGATCCTTTTTCTCCTTTGTAACCACCTTGATATCCAATAAACTACCCCAAGAATTACCCAACTCAACAAAGAAATTTTCATGCCATAAAATCAGAGGCACAAACACAATTGTAATCCAAACATGGCTCAACCTTTTCAACACATGAACTCTCATAGGGGTAAAGGTTATCACACCATACTTGAAAGGACCCTTTATGATTCGTCACCAGTTTTAGCATATCTTTTTCAAAACTGAAAGTGAAAAGAACAGTGGCATCACTAAGAGGAGCCACCATGACACTAATCCCTTGACTGCACAGCCCTTGGTGATTCATCATATAATAAATAGTATTTCTCAATGTACCTATCGCGCTTCTCTGTAACCACTCCATCATCTCAGGAATGATATTAATCTTTAAACTGGAATTCTCAGCTTCCATGTTCTCCAAAGATGGAGAAATTACATCTTCCCTCTTCAACTTAACATCTTCAGTATCTTTCTCCTTTTCTTTACTAGCGGACATAACCATGTCCCTAAAGGATCTGTCACTTCCAAGTTGCAAAGATTCAACTTTTTCTACTAGCGGGACCTTAGGCTGATCACTCCGAACCGCAACTGGCTTCTTGTACTAAGTAAAAGCTGTACTGACAGTGATAGAACGGTTATCAATAACCATCCTATTCCTCGACATAATAGCCTTCAACGCTTCTTCCACTTTCTTATATCTGACAAAGGCATATTTTAGGCTCCTTCCATAAGCTCCACGTCCTTTTCCAAGTGGAATATAGGCATCTACAATGACTCCAAATTCACTAAACCTTTTCCAGATTGCTCCCAAAGTGTTGCTCTCATATAGATTCCCACAAACACCGAATGCAATTTCGATCTCCAATCAACCTTGCCATCCTTCTTTGGTCTGCAACCCGCCTCGCTACCATACTGCTGACCAAGTGATCATCTATGGGGGTGAGGTTGTCCGTCTTCTCCACATCTCTGATGAAATCTTTTCCCTCTTTGCAAATGGACGTTGGAACTTGATAAAGCACCATGGAAGCTTAGAAGGATTGTTCTACAGATCGAGGCACTCAAAGTAAGAATTCCTCGATGGAAAATTAGAAGGATTACAAGAACTGCAAATAATGATGCTGATATACTTGCAAAGGCTGGTGTATGTAGGGAGGTGGAATTATTGATGTTGCTGAACTGTTTTTTTTTTTGTGTGTGGAAAAGGCGAAAGATAATATTAGCTTAAAATAAGTCTAGGGAAAGAAACTCCCATACAATCCGCAACAACATAATCATAAATAAAGTTTGGCATAACAGAGAAAACATGAAAATGTCCATTGTTCAAAATAACAAGCTCCCTTGCATAGTTAGCCATTCGATCCGCAGCTTGATTGGCCTTCCTGTATGAGTGCTTCAGCATGAAGTTCAAAAAATTTTGTTTCAGAGACCTGCAATCATCAATTAAGTTTCCCAGTGGGTGGTAATTCGTATCAGCATCAATAAAAAGAGATATAATAGCTGAGGCATCAACATTAACAATAAGGCTCTGAATTCCTAAGCTAGAAGCTAGTTGCAGGCCATCACGAAGGCCCCAAAGTTCCGCCTGTAAGCTGTTGGCCGAGGCCAACTTCCTAGCATAACCAGCTATCCAATCACCATTATCATTTCTTAGAATACCACCAGCTCCTGCCACACCAAGATTGCCTTTACTAGACCCATCAGAGTTATGTTTCACCCATCCCCTATGAGGGAGACCAAGGATGATTGACAAGGGTTCGTTGAGGCTGAAAAGGTACCTGGCTAGCGAGATGAAAAAATTTTGTGCCTTGATTCATGCTAATCTCAAACACCTCTGCAGGAGGTAAAAATCTACCTTCAAATTAAAAAGCCTAAGATTCCTGGCTTTCCAAGTATGCCAACAGTAGTAGGAGAAGATAGTTGTCCAAGGCAAACCATTGAAAGAAAAGGAGGATGAGAGATTGAGACCAATCCATTGGATGGGGTCATGAGAGGAAGAAAAATCAGCATGAAGGGAGGGAAAAAGCTCCCAAATGGACATAACAAAAGGGCAGTCCCTAAGGATATGAATGGTCGATTTTTCTGAATCAGGACAAATGTCACAACAAACCTGAGAGGTCATCTTACTATGAAAAAACAAGGACTTAGTTGCAAGAATGTTATGAGCAAGGGGTCAGTGGAAGTGCTTCACTCTTGTGTGGTAGTTAGCCTTCCAAATTTTTAACCAATTGGGGTTAGGGCAATTCCCATCATTGACAACAAGAGAGTAAGCAAATTGAAGTGAAAAATCCCCATTCCTGGATTGGAGCCAACAGACTTTATCCAACTGATTTGCTCATGTGACTTTTTAGCTTTGTTCTATGCTTGTTGCTTTTGGCTTCGTGTTTTTCTTCTTTTCTGGTTTGGGATGTGTGCTTGCAATCCCCTTCTGCTTGTTTTGTTTTTTTTTTTGGGACTAATTTATGGTTTGGGTCAGTATTAATTTAATAAAAGCCTAAATTATTGTCTTAAGAAAAGGGAGTACTTTACTTCTAAATATTTTCACACACACAAAAAAAAGGAAGAAATTAAAGTATTCTGAGTCCTACTCATTGCACAGGGTCGGAAGTATACATACGCATCAATCACTTGAACTAAATATTTTTATTTAACATTTTGAGCTAATGCATTCTAGCATTCTAGAAAATTAGAATAAACTCCATATCATGAATCTTTGCACTTTAATTTGTAAAGCTTCATTTTCATCCTCAACGATTATTTATTTATCAACAACCTTTTCAATTCATTTCAATTTCATATATTCATCAAAATATCATTGCATTGTTCATAGAATAGGGATAAAAATGTACATCATTAGATTTCGGATGGAGCACCCGAATATGAATGAAATATGTCACATGTAGGGCTGCATACCAGCTGAGTTCGAATAAATTTAAACATGAACTCAGTCATGTTCGTGATTATTTTGCTTGTTCAAGTTCCACGCTTGTTTGTTTAAAGGCTTCACTACTAGAAATGGATGGGCTTGTCACAAGCAATTAGGAATGAAAATTTTTCATTCCAAATCAGGAATGAGGTTAGGAATGAAAAAAACCAAAGTCATTCCAAAAGGCGTTCCAAATATCAGGAATGAAAAATCTTGTTCCTAACTTTGATACTATTTTTCGATTTATTTAAGTAGTCAAATGTTGTTCCAGATCTCATTCCTAACTTGGAACAGGAGATATTTTCGTTCCTAAAGGGATTGCTAAAGTCATTCCTAATAGTCATTCCTAAAAGTCATTCCTAAACCCCCAAAAAAAAAACATTTTCCAGCCAAAACGCAGGTCATTTGCAGCAGCTACATGCACAAAATAGTAGCTCATTTTCTCCCAAAATATTACTCCCTCTGTCCCTAAATATAAGTCCATTTTAACTATATCATCAAGTTTAAGAAAATTAGTTAGGGTCCAAAATTTTATGTAACTTTACCTTTTTATTCTATTTTTGCCCATATTCTCTTTCCCCCACTTACTCTCTCTCTTCCTATTCACTCTCTTAACTAATACTACCACTTGTAAGGTTAGTTTTGGAAATAACTAATAAATATGCATTGGTTTTGCTAAAGGGACTTATAATTTGGGACAAAAAAAAACTTCTAGAAGGAGACTTATAATTAGGGACAGAGGGAGTAACTTTTTTCAAACTTTTTGTTGGTTTTGTTATGGTATTTAGCCAAAGGAACCATTAGATCTTGTTGCCATCATGCCACATTTCATTTTGGAGCAATTTATATGGTAAGTTTTCATGGTTCTCATCATTTTTGTTTGTGTATAATTTTTTACTATTTAAAGTAATATTTGGGTGAAATAGTTGATGGGTAATGTCTTATAGAACGTAGATTGGTGTTTTTGCTTAATATGAGTTTGTATTGCCATGTTAAAATTGATTTTGTGTTGAATATATGAATGAGGGATGCGAATGCATAGATCTAAAAATTAGGGGGATAGAATTGAAAAAGTGATAAGTTTAGGGACCTAATTGCAAAAAAATTATTATATCTTATAGAATGTATATTGGTGTTTGTTGCTTTATATGAGTTTGTATTGCCATGTGAAAATTGATTTTTGTGTTAATATATGAAAAAAAATGTTTTTTTTGTGCAAAAAGATTTCGATTGTGTTTTTTTTTTTTTTTGCACCAAGAAAGCAAAGATTTCTATTTTGTTTAATAAGATCTTATAACATAAGTCAAACAATAATAAGCAATGTTGTAATGAATCTATATATTGTTTGTTGCGGTTATAATGGAAAATAGGAGATGGATGTATGATCGGAATCTTCCCGGGCGTAGAGGCATCAAGCAAGAGTTTATTGATGGGGTATTAGAATTTATTAAATTTGCTACAAGTCAATTTCATTATATGAGTGGGGATAAGATACGTTATCCATGTGTTAAATGTGGAAATAGAGTTTTCCTCGATGCAAATGAAGTCTCGAATCATTTATATCGTAAAGGGTTCCAACTGAAATATTGGAGTTGGACGGCTCATGGTGAAGGGGCATGGCAACTTCATGAACGACAAGGATTGGTTGAGCAAGATAAAGTTGAGCCATTGTCGGAGCAGATGGCCCATTGGGGTAATTATGAGCATATGAGGTGGGATCAACGGATCGTATATGATTCGGCCCGTCCAAACTTTGTTCCTCATCATGAAGGTGAAGCAGGACCCAACAATGTTGGCGTAGAAGCTAATGAACCAGGTATTTCGACTAATGAGGATAACATGGGTACCACTTTGGATGAAAGATTCTTTAATGTGATTGAAGCTTCTGACCAGCCTTTGTATGACAGATGCGACAAAGAAACACAATTATCTGTTGTTGTTAGGTTTTTGACAATCAAGTCCGATTCGAATATGTTTGTGGCTATGTACAATGATATGTGTGCAGCCATTAGGAATCTGTTACCGGATGATAACAATTTCCCACCAGATTACTACCAGCACAAGAAGTTAGTGCGTGACTTGGGGCTGCCTGTTGTCAAATACGATGCTTGCCCCAGAGGATGCATGTTGTATTGGAAAGAAGACTCGGATTTAACTTCTTGCAAGTTTTGTTCTAAGCCTAGATACAAAGAACGTCGGGGTAGCCAGGACAATCTGAAGCAAAAAAGAATACCGCGATCGGTTCTTCGATATTTGCCCCTTATTCCGAGATTGCAAAGGTTGTATGCCTCGAAAGCCACAGCAGAGAATATGACTTGGCATCATACTCATAAGGCAGCTGAGGGATTGATGTCTCACCCATCAGACAGTGAAGCTTGGAAACATTTCGACAAGACTTGTCCACATTTTGCAGGTGAACCTCGCAACAACTGACTTGGGTTGTGTGCAGATGGTTTTGCCCATCACGGGCAGTTTGGTAAATCTTATTCATGTTGGCCAGTCATTGTCAGTCCTTATAACTTTCCACCAGGTATGTGCATGAAGAGCCCTTATATGTTCTTGTCATTGATATGTCCTGATTGATTGAGCTAAATTAGACCCTATTTTATTGGCTATTTTACTATGTTTTTGGACCCATTTATGCTTAAATGTATGCTATTTTGATAATATTTGTGTTTTGAGCCTTTAAATGATGTGAAATTGAGAATTTGTTATTTTTCACTATTTTTGGAGCTTATTTTGATGACTTTTTACACAGATTTTAGCAAAGCAATTTTGAGCATAGATTTGGAGATTCGAAGTTCGTGTTTGAAGACCATTTGAAGACTATTTGGAGACTTGAAGATTTTTGAAGATTTATTTCAAGAGCAAGAATTGAAGATTGGAGCCTTAATTGAAGACAAGCCATGGATAAGCCTTCAAGCTTTGGTATTTTTGGATATTTTATATGGGAAGATATTCAGCCCATATAAATCATTAATTGGAATTAAAATCCCAATTAATAACTCCTATATCCAAGGAAATATCTAAATCCCGTAGATTCTCGATTCTAGTCCTAACAGGATTAGGATTCAGGCGCAGTTTTGGTAGAAAAATCATAACATTCTGCTCAGACCTCCGATTGAAGCCCATGAGTACTCGTTGGAAAGCTAACTCCGAGATCTACAACTTTCCTTTGAAGTTCAAGACCTAGTTCTGCCGTTTTCAAGTCCAAATATGCCGTCGAAGTCCCTGCATGAAATCGGGATTTTTTTAGGATCCTATTTTAACTTGGATTCTACTCTAGGATGACTTTTAATCTAACTTGGAGTCTAAGTTACACCCAAAACTGACTTAGACCCCTTTCCAAGTTAGGATTGGAATTCCTAGGGTTATTTCCACTATAAATAGCCACCTCCTGTAACACAAATCACATACCTTCACACACCAAAAAATATTTTCACATAGATAATTTCTTTTCTTCTAGTTTTTAGGCCAAAGGTGCCGCCCCCCCTCTCTAGCAATAGGGAGGTGCGGCATACCTAGGTTTTTGTCAAGGAGATTTCGCCCCTCCAAGGTCTTGTAAGTACTCTTATGCCGCTCATGGATTTTCCCAAATCCATGAGTAGCTAAATTCTTAATACTTCTGATCCTTTGGTGAATTCAATCAATTAAATATGGTGAGATTTCTGTTCTTATAATTTGTTATTTTATTCTTGATAGATAGCATGTTAAACTCTGTTTTAATTCTACAATCTTGATCTTTATTGATTTATTGTGGCCACTAAAGAGGTAATTTGAGAGATTGTTGGCTAGATCAAATAGCGGAATTGACGTCCATGTTTGATTGTGTGTAGCAAGTTAGCCGCGCTTGACGGCGGGTTAATTGGGTTTGCATGCCAGTGATCAGATTTATCTGGTTGTTGTATGGTTTTATTTATTAAGCATGTGTGAAAGAACTAATAAAAGTTGATCTTAATGCTTTGAATCCTAGCAAATCTTTAAGGCTTGACGGCTAATTGATTAGTTAGGAGGAAAAAGGGGTAATTTAAGCCTTGACGGCTAATCTTATCTAAATAGCATGTTAGGGTTTTCCCTAGACCAGTTATCATCAAGAATTTAATATTGAATTTATCTTTTAAATCAAGGACCCATAATTAATTTGATTGTTTTCTACCATTGGTGAAGAAGTATACCCTTAATTATTGTTTTCTTTCTTATCTGCCATAGACTTAGATTTAATTTACTCTGCTTTGTTTTCTAGTATAATTGTTTTCATTTTAATTGTTATTCTAAACCCTCTGCTTTCTGTGTTGTTTTTAAGAGATTTTAAGGACTGAATTTTCGGATAAAGTCTAGCACCCTTCTCTGTGGGATCGACCCCTACTTACCCTATCTGCTTTAGTTAGGATTTTGTTGGGAATTATTTTTATGATTGCTAACGACCGATCATAAATTTTGGCGCTGTTGCCGGGGAAATGAACTTTTTCTGGTTTTTTGCCAGGGGATGGAAAATAGACTCATTTGGAGACGAATCCTGGGAATTTTCTCTAAGTGTCTGCGTTTTTAATCTAAAAAAAAATCGTTTTTCTTTAATTTTTCTTCTTTGCGTCGTTTCTAAAAAAAAATTTTGATTTTTGCGTTTTTAATTTTGTGTTTTGCGTCAAAGAAAAAAAAATTTTGCGTCATAAAAAAAAAATTTTGTCCCTGCGTCGAAAAAAAAAAGAAAAAATTTCTTTATTTTTTGCCTTTAATTTTAATTTTGTTTAAGAACTTTTACTACTAACAATTTTCTTTTGAGTTTTTTTGAGTTTTTCTAGGAAGCTGCATGCCAAAGACAAGAAGTAGTGGTACAAAAGACAACAAGAAGAGGAGTCATCCAATTCAAGTTCTCAATCAAGTTCTCCTAGATCTGCTGCTTCAACATCATCACAAGACATGACAAACGAAGAACCTAAAACCCTGAGAGAGCTTTCTGCACCAAACGTCAATGCACAACGCTTAGCAATTCGATACCCAGATACGACTGCAAATTTTGAGATTAAATCTGGATTTATTCAGATTTTACCCAAATTTCATGGTCTGTCTGGAGAAGATCCTCACCGACATCTGACAGAATTCCAGATTGCCTGCACATCAACAAATATCCAAGGTATCACTGAAGACCAATTCAAGCTAAGAACTTTTCCGTTCACTCTTGTGGATCGTGCATAAGATTGGTTGTACCTCTTACCAACCGGTTCAATCACATCTTGGACGAGCCTTAAGAAGTTGTTCTTGGAAAAGTACTTTCCTGCTCATAAAGTATCAAGTATAAGGAAGGAGATTTGCGGAATTAAGCAACGCCATGGAGAAACAATGCATGAATATTGGGAATGTTTCAAGACACTTTGTGCAAGCTGCCCCAATCATCAATTCATTGAACAGTTGCTAATCCAATACTTCTACGAAGGATTACTACCGTTTGACAGATCTTCCATTGATTCTGCAAGTGGAGGAGCTTTCATCGACAAAACTCCCACCGATGCTTGGACTTTAGTGGAGAACATGGCTGCCAACACTCAACAATTCGGATCTCGAGAAGACTATTCAAGAGAAGGCAATACAAGAAGAGTCAATGAAGTCTCTACCCATTCCACCTCACTAGAACAACAACTTCAAGAAACAAGTCAACAAGTCGCTGCGCTCACTGATTTATTCAATGCGAATTTTTCAAGTGTGCCTAAGGTTTGTGGTATTTGTAAACAATGACACTACATTGATAAGTGCCCTACTTTGGAACACACCGCGCAAGAAGTCAATGTTGTTGGAATGCAAGGAGCATATCAAAGGAAGCCTAAACCTTATTGGAGAGCCGAGCAACCAAGTCAACAGTATGGGAACCAAGGTAACTATCAAGGAAGGCCAATGAATTATCAAAGGCCTAATTTCCAACAATCTTCACAAGCTATCGAGATGCAACAATTGAAAGAAGCTATGGAGATGATGAGGAAACAAATCAGTCAATTGGCTAGTGACATGAGTGAACTCAAGACACAAGGTCAATAAAGGATCCCATCACAACCAAAGGTACCTCCTAAGGAGAATGTAAGTGCAATCACCTTAAGGAGTGCCGCACAAGAAAAAGGAGAGCCGAGCTACACCAAAGAAGAATCGCAAGTGCCAGACAAATAAGTCAAGATTGAAGATGAACCCACAAAAGATGGCGCCACCACCAAGAAGACTGCCGCCAACACGACTGATTCAAAGGTAGATGCCGCCATTCCTTTTCCATCAAGATTGAAGAAGGCAAAGAAAGAAGATGATGATCCAGATATTTTGGAGATACTTCGAAAAGTTAAGGTCAACATCCCACTTCTTGATGCTATTCAACAAATTCCAAACTATGCAAAGTTACTTAAGCAACTTTGTACCAACAAGAAAAGGTTACAAGGTAAGGTAAGTGCTGCAGTTAATGTTTCTGCTGTGCTTCAAAAGAGTTTACCTCCTAAATGCAAGGATCCAGGTACGTTTTCTATTACTTGTTCTATTGGAAGAAGAGTTATAGAGAATGCTATGCTAGATTTAGGTGCATCTTTAAGCGTTATGCCTTTTTCTTTTTATCAATCTTTAAATCTTAATCCTTTGAAAAATACTGATTTGATTCTGCAGTTAGCTGATGGATCTTTGGTTCATCCCAAAGGTGTTCTAGAGAATGTCTTTATTCAAGTTGAACACTTGATTTTTCCTATTGACATCTTTGTTATGGAGATGGAATATTCGAAAGATCAATGTCCTCTTTTATTAGGAAGACCCTTCTTAAGAACTTCCCATACTAAGACGTATTCGATGGTTCATTGACCATGGAATTCGATGGTGATGTAATCCACCCTAGAATTTCATCTCAATCGCCATTGAATTCTAACAAGTTTGTTTGTGTTGTGAATGTTAAAAGTGCTAAGAAAGGAGCCCGAGAAGAATCTTCATTAATGACATCTGCCCAGATTTCCAAAGGAAGAATAAGGATAAAAGACATTTGACAACGCTACAACGAGAATTTCCACCAATTTTGGGGGAGATTTAAGAAGTTGTGTATCGATTGCCCTCAACATGGATTCAATAAAAGAATTCTAAATCCAAACCTTCTATGGAGGATTAGGACTCAAAGATCGAGTTCTTGTTGATTCTTTTAGTCGCACTCCAATATTGAAGAGAACCCCGTAGAATGCATATTATGCGTTTGAAGAATTATCCCGAAGGATGGAATTTTCAACCTCAAAGGAAGAGAAAGAAGCCAACAAGCAAGGAGTTCAGCCACAAGGAGAGAAGCAGAAGATGGAAGTCAAGAAACCAAAGAAAGATGCTCAAGGCCATGATCGAGCTAACTCAGCCGGCCAATGCCCGGCTATGGCCCGGGCATCCTCACCTATGGCTCGGATACCACCTGCCATGACCGAACCGCGTCGAGACACATGCCCGGCCACAGCTCGGCCACTCGAGCCATCTTCCTGGCCACACCCGAACCCGTCCGCGCACCAAGCCCGGCCATCCGCGCCACCTGCCTGGTTGAAACTGCCTTCCTCCGCGCCATCCGAGCCTCATGCCCCGCCATGCCCGGCACCACAAGCCCCAGCTGCTCCTCATGCCTGGCTAGGACCGGCCACAGCCGAGTCAAGTGCCCGGCCATGCCCGGCCACATCAGGATCTTCCGCGCGCCCCACCTGGATAGGACCGGCCACTGCTGTGCCATCTTATGCTCCTACCAGGCTATATCCGCCCAAAGTCGAGCCACTACTAAGCCATTACCGCCCATTCACCGTGCCACCACCGGTTAAGCCCGTGCCACCACCGGCTATGCCCGTGCCATCACCATTCCAAGCCGCAACATCACCGTTGATGATTTCAAGTCTTGATAAAATTCAACTTGAAGTTCTCAAAGCCATCAATGATACTCTCAAAATCATTGTGGAATTGTTGAAGGAATATACCCATAGTTCCTTCACCCTTGAAGAATAATTTCTTTAAGGCAGTCTAGCCAAAGACCTTAAAGAAAGGCGCTTATTGGGAGACAACCCAATGATTTCGCATGAAGAACCGAAGGAGAGCAAATGGAGCTTAATTTGGACGATTGCAAGATGATTACAAAAGGAGTTCAGTTTCAGAAGCAATGATGGAGCCTATGCCTACAAACAGAGAAGCTTTCTTCAACTCTATCTTTTTAATTTTCCTTGCATTATTTTGTCTTGATTGATTATTGCTTTGATTGCTTGCCTATTCTTTGATGTGAATTAATTGTTAGTGTTAGTTTTTATTCTCATGCATTTAAATAAATCACATGAGCATGCATAATATCAATTGTTTGTGTTCATCTCATATGTGTTTCCACATTGAGGACAATGTGTCTTTTCAGTGTGGGGGAGAGAGTCTGCATGCATCATAATCTTAAAATATGCCATAATTTTTTCGAAAATTTTGAATTTTATGCATATATTAATTGATTTGATTTAATTATGATTGAAGAATACTTGGAATTTTTAAGAATAGTTTATTTGATTGATTGATTTATAACATGATATCTTATTTCTTAGATTAGGTATAATTAGAGTTTTGTGATATGATCTTATTGTTTATTATTTCTATGATTGCCTATTTCTAGGACTTATGTTTAATTTTTATTGAAATTACAATAATGAAAGTATGTTATGGATATGTCAAGAACAAGTGTGGGGGACTACTTATATAAAAGGGTAGTAAAAAAATTGTTTTCAAAAAGAAGTGCTTTCATGCAAGAGGAGAAGAGGTATTTCTGCATACTTTAAAAAAAAAATCGATCCATTGTTGTCACTCTTTTCTTTAACAAAAGGAGTTAGTAACCCTTGGAAAGAGGATAAGAGGCATGGAATTGCAGAAATATTGTCCCTCTTAAAAAAAATAAAAAGAAGGAGTCCTTCTAGAGTGCTAGTAGCCTCAAAAATGGGAGTTAGTAACCCCAAATCATGAACACTTCGAGGTTAGTAACGTCAATTTTCTAAAAATCAATTACCCTTTGAAAAACTATTATAACCCACACAAAAATCCTTGATTTGTATCCGTGATATGCATTCCTTTGAGTTATGGAGATAAAAGTGAAGACGTAAGCTTATGGAAAGAAGTAGTTATAGGATGTAATGAATGGTAAGTGATTAAACTACTTTAATTATGGTTACTTAAGAATAAAGATGCTTGCTATTTGTTGATCTTTTGAATTAAGTGCTCTTATGATTCTTTGTTATTTTGATTTCGTAATTGCATTGATAATTAATATGTGTATGCATTCAAAGTTTTTGAAAATTTTTTAAATTTTGATTTGCATTAGATTAGGATTATAGAGTCTTTTAGGTCTTCAAGTTTAGTGATTTTCATAGTTTTCTACACTAGTTTGCTAGGGACTAGCAAAGATTTAGTGTGGGGGAAATATGATTGAGCTAAATTAGACCCTATTTTTATGGCTATTTTACTATGTTTTTGGACCCATTTATGCTTAAATATATGCTATTTTGATAATATTTGTGTTTTGAGCCTTTAAGTGATGTGAAATTGAGAATTTGTTATTTTTCACTATTTTTGAAGCTATTTTGATGACTTTTTACACAGATTTTAGCAAAGCAATTTTGAGCATAGATTTGGAGATTCTAAGTTCGTGTTTGAAGACCATTTGAAGACTATTTGGAGACTTGAAGATTTTTGAAGATTTATTTCAAGAGCAAGAATTGAAGATTGGAGCCTTAATTGAAGACAAGCCATGAATAAGCCTTCAAGCTTTGGTATTTTTGGATTTTATATGGGAAGATATTCAGCTCATATAAATCATTAATTGGAATTAAAATCCCAATTAATAACTCCTATATCCAAGGAAATATCCAAATCCCGTTGATTCCCGATTCTAGTCCTAACAGGATTAGGATTCAAGTGCAGTTTTAGTAGAAAAATCATAACTTTCTGCTCAGACGTCCGATTGAAGCCCATGAGTACTTGTTGGAAAGCTAACTCCGAGATCTACAACTTTCCTTCGAAGTCCAAGACCCAGTTCTGCCGTTTTCAAGTTCAAAACTGCCGTCGAAGTCCCTTCACGAAATCAGAATTTTTTCAGGATCCTATTTTAACTTGGATTCTACTCTATGATGACTTTTAATCTAACTTGGAGTCTAAGTTAGACCCAAAACCGACTTAGACCCCTTTCCAAGTAGGATTGGAATTCCTAGGGTTATTTCCACTCTAAATAGCCACCTCCTGTAACACAAATCACATACCTTCACACACCATAGATAATTTCTTTTCTTCTAGTTTTTAGGCCAAAGGTGCCGCCCCCCTCTCTAGCAATAGGGAGGTGCGGCATACCTAGGTTTTTGTCAAGGAGATTTCGCCCCTCCAAGGTCTTGTAAGTACTCTTATGCCGCTCATGAATTTTCCCAAATCCATGAGTAGCTAAATTCTTAATACTTCTGATCCTTTGGTGAATCCAATCAATTAAATATGGTAAGATTTATGTTCTTATAATTTGTTATTTTATTCTTGATAGATAGCATGCTAAACTCTGTTTTAATTCTACAATCTTGATCTTTATTGATTTATTGTGGCCACTAAAGAGGTAATTTGAGAGATTGTTGGCTAGATCAAATAGCGGATTGACGTCCATGTTTGATTGTGTGTAGCAAGTTAGCCGCGCTTGACGGCGGGTTAATTGGGTTTGCATGCCAGTGATCAGATTTATCTGGTTGTTGTATGGTTTTATTTATTAAGCATGTGTGAAAGAACTAATAAAAGTTGATCTTAATGCTTTTATTCCTAGCAAATCTTTAAGCCTTGATGGTTAATTGATTAGTTAGGAGGAAAAAGGGGTAATTTAAGGCTTGCGGCTAATCTTATCTAAATAGCATGTTAAGGTTTTCCCTAGACCAGTTATCATCAAGAATTTAATATTGAATTTATCTTTTAAATCAAGGACCCATAATTAATTTGATTGTTTTCTACCATTGGTGAAGAAGTATACCCTTAATTATTGTTTTCTTTCTTATCTGCCATAGACTTAGATTTAATTTACTCTGCTTTGTTTTCTAGTATAATTGTTTTCTTTTTAATTGTTATTCTAAACCCTCTGTTTTCTGTGTTGTTTTTGAGAGATTTTAAGGACTGAATTTTCGGATAAAGTCTAGCACCCTTCTCTGTGGGATCAACCCCTACTTACCCTATCTGCTTTAGTTAGGATTTTGTTGGGAATTATTTTTATGATTGCTGACGACCGATCACTAGTCCTGCAAATCCTAAAAAGAATATAGATGTGTATCTCCAACCTTTGATTGATGAGTTAAATCATTTGTGGATTTATGGTAAGACCACTTATGATGTTGTATCCGAAAGGTATTTCACCAAGAAGGCTGCTCTAATGTGGACAATTAATGATTTCCCCGCATATGGCATGTTATCTAGTTGGAGCACTGTTGGGGTGATGGGATGCCCAATATGTATGGAGAAATCAGAAGCATTTGTACTAACTCATAGTAGGAAGGCTACTTATTTTGACTGTCATCGGGCTTTCTTGCCTAGAAAGCATCAGTATAGATCAAATAAAAAGGCTTTCATAAGAGATCATGTTGTTAAAGGTGCTCCCCCACCAAGGTTGTATGGTGAGCAAGTTTATGATCGGGTTCAGTTTTTTCCTACAGCCATTGAAGACCCTCTCAATAAAACCGATGGTTATGGAAGAGATCATAAATGGACAAAAATAAGCATATTTTGGGAGTTACTGTATTGGAAAAACAATTTGATCCGACATAATTTGGATGTGATACATATAGAAAAGAATGTGTTTGACAATGTGTTTAGGACCGTTATGGATGTGCCGGGGAAGAGCAATAATGCAAGGAAGGATATTAAAGTTGTTTGTGATCGAGAGGATATAGCAGTTGATGCTGATGTTGTTGGCCGAAAACCAAAGGCAATTTACACTTTGAGAAAGGAACATAAGGAGGTTATTTGTAGTTAGATCATGTCTTGCTTGATGTTCCCAGATGGTTACGCATCAAATATGCGTAGATGTGTTGATATGAAAGAGTTGAATATGAGAGGCATGAAAAGTTACGATTGCCATGTCTTTATGCAGAGGTTGATTCCGATTGCTTTCAGGGAGATTTTGCCGTTGGAAGTTTGGGGTCCGTTGACTGAGTTGAGCCTTTTATTTCGAACTATATGCTCGTCAATGTTGGAAATTCAAAAATTATTGGATTTGGAGGACAAAGTTGCCGTTATCTTATGCAACTTGGAGAAACTTTTCCCTCCAGCTTTCTTTGATTCCATGCGCATGTCGTTGTTCACTTACCTTAGGAGGCAATAATTGGAGGTCCTGTTCAGTTTAGATGGATGTATCCTTTTGAACGGTATGTATTCCTTATCTACCGCTTTGTTTTTATAAATTCATATTTTTCTTTTTATTTGTTTTGGTTGTTAAACTATTCACTTGCATTAGGTTCCTCAAACAACTGAAGAAAACTATAAAAAATAAAGCAGTTGTGGAAGGTTCGATTTGCGAAGCAGACATTGCACACGAAATCAACACTTTTGCTTAGCATTATTTTGAATCAAATGTCAGTTGTACAAGTAGGAGACCTCGAAGGAATGATGAAGTGGTAAATGATCCTAGTCTACCTCCTTTCTCCATTTTCAATTGCCCAGGTAGATTTTATGGTAGTCCACGTGCTCGTTCACTTTGAGATGATGAGTCAAAGGTTGCTCACACGTACATATTGCGAAATTGTCAAGAAGTTGAACCTTATTTCGAGTTAAGTATTCTTAAAAAAATTTGTTTTTTTCTCTAAATCCTTATTAATTATGTTCTATTGTTAGATTATGCATGGGTTTAAATGGGATCTTCTATCAACTCACTTGCAGGATGTTTGTGAACTACCTTAAAAGAGAAGGTCATACTCCTGAGTCAATTGACTTGGCAATAGATATGCATTTCGCTGAATGGTTTAGGCTATTTGTAAGTTTTATTTATAATTGCAAGCTTTACCACAAAAGCCGGTTTTACTTTCTTGTAATTAAAAGAAGGATGTTCGTGTAAATGATTTTGATGACAGGTTCTTACTGAGGAAAATGGAGTTACCAATCAATTATTGCGAACACTTGCTTGGGGTCCAACTGAAAAAGCAACATCATGGCCTGCATACCTTGTCAATGGTTACAAGTTTCACACTGCTGCACATGGTCGTGGGAAAGCAACAATGAACAGTGGAATTTGCGTACGAGGCTCCGATCCAAATGATCCATCATCGAATTTTTATGGTTATCTTAAAGATATTGTGCAGGTGGAATATTCATGATCCACTATGAAAATGAATGTCGTCCTTTTCGAAGGCGATTGGTTTGATCCTCAAACAGGAATGCAAGTTCACCCTTTGTACAAGTTGGTAGTTGTTAATTGCAAAAAGTTATATAGGAAATACGATCCATTCGTATTAGCACAACAAGCAATTCAGGTTTATTACTGTGAGTATCCCAGCATGAAGAAAAACATGGTAGATTGGATGGCTGTATGCGATACTAAGTCTAGAAGAGTGATTGATGAAACATCCAAGGAAAATGATGAAGAGGATGTCATTGCGTACCAAGTAGAAAAAATTCAGCAGGCCTTCGCAGTTAATATTGAAAAACAAATACCATCTTTGTTTGATCAGGTACAAGGTATTGATTTGGAAGTTTATTTAGGTGTATTACCACAATCGGTTCCATCTGAATTCTTGTCAGATGAAGAAGAATTTGAATCTACCGAATCATCAGATGAGGATGGAGATGATGATAACAATATTGATGACTATTAAATGTAGCATTTTGTTTATAAGCCTATGAATTTTAATTTGGACAGATGCGTTAGTTCCATATTTCTGCAATGTTTATAACTATGTATGTATTTGAGTAAGGTATTACAGTCAACTAAATCTACAAGATAAAAAATGCTATAAACCTCAAAATTGATATAATAAAAATGAAGAAAATTTAAATAAAATTGAATTAACTTAGGTTCGGGTAACACTACCCGTTCCAAATCCTGTGCCAAATTCCTTTGGCTTTCCCAAAATTCTCTTGCGGGAATAAACGCGCCAAATGAAAATGGAATTTATTTTTGCCAAAAAAATTAGAATTTTGGGTTGGACTTTTCAGGGTTCCTAAAGCTACATATAAATAGTTTAGAAAACCCTTCTCTTCATTTTTCCCTTCTGTACACGGTCTCAAACCCCAAGCCGCCGACCCATTTCCACCGTGGACTACCTCCTATCCACGTGAAAAAGGAGGCCGACTGAAAGTTAGCTCAGCCGAGGTTTGCTTCACCGTTAAAGAGTTTAGGCCATCAAAGGTTTGCTTTTGTCTCTTCCTTCCTTTTTCTTCAGTTTTCTCTCTTCCATAAGTTCTAATCTCTCTGTTTTCTGTTTTCTTTTCCCATTGCTTTCACTCAACTCCGGCTAGCCGACCACCCAAATTCCCCCAAGGAAGGTTTTTTATCTTCTTCTTCAAAGGTAACTTTTTCCCCTAATTAGTCAGGTTCTAAACCTAATTAATTAGTGCTTAAATTACACTTTGATTAGTCTATCAATTGAGAAGATTTTCTTAAAACTCTTCATGTTTCTTCTTGTTAAGTGGAGTTTCTCAGTTTCTGTTGTGGTTTCCCTCCTGATAGCTAGTGTTTTGCTGTTTCCTTATTTTTAAAACTCTGAACTTTATCGATTTCATAATGGGTATCTAGAATATCTGTCACCACTCATCAGGTTTAGAGTTTTGAATTAAAAAAAATGATTAAATTTACTTAGTACTTACTAGACAATCAGCTGATAACCAGCTGATAACTTTAAACAGGACACTTATACTGACCGATCATTAGTGTGAAAAATATAGTATGCACTTCATTGGAAAATAAATCTATTAACCTCATGGTTACATATAAAGCACGGGGATGAGTTTTGTACATCCCAAATAGTAAGATTTCCATCCATGCCACTAGAAACAGCCCAGGGGAAGCTATTATGAACAAGGTCAATGCAAGGTTAAATCAATCATACAAACAGAAAACTTTTAAATGATGTAAACATTTGTGTCTGTCATGTTATGCAGATATAAGCATGTATATAGCCATAAGACCCTTGCAAGACTTTCATTACTTTCACATTTGCATGCCCTAATTGAATTGAGCAATAAGAATGTTTTATCTTTTTCGCCACACCATATTAATGTTAAAAATGGCCTTTCTAAACACCCTTGTGAAATGGTGCCCAAAAAAAAAAAAACTCCCTTGTGAAGATGTTGCCACAATTTTAAAATAAATAAAACTCTTTTGAGAAGATTTCTTTAATCACACCGATGAGTAATTACAGTTTTATTATTAATCATGAGGTGAATATGTCTCAAGTTTGAAACCAAAACCACTAAACCACTAAGCTTATTGGTTGGTGAATAGTTTTTCTCCTTAGTCCTTAAAGAACATGTTCAAGTACCCCCACCCCAAAATATATAATAATAAAAGAATAGAACTCACTTTTTTTTCTCTATATTTAGGTTCAGGAAACTTGACCAGATTGAATTGGTAATGTAATTGTAATAAAATCAAAGCATTCACCAAAACTTTTAAGACCATATCTCTGGTGATGAAGGGGCTACTATGTTCAAACTCTTAAAAAACATACACTATTCAGTTGCAGACCAGTTTTCTTTTTTCCTATTTATTTATATATAGTAAGCAGAGCAATTCTTTTATCAATTATTATGACAAAGTAGACTTTCTCTTCAATTAACCATTTCATAATGATAAATTTTTTCATTATAAAAAATTGGAAAACAAATGGCAATACCTTTTGAGATCTTCTACCTGATAAGTTGCATCAGGAAGTAATACCTTCCCGGTTGTGATATTTACAAAAGTAAATACTATGAATAAGTATTATGAATATGCTTTTTATTTTTTTGCAGATTACATTTTGACTTATATTTTTGTTTAATTACATCTTAATTATTCTAGATGACTGGACGTGGAAATGGGGGTAAAAAACGGAAATCCCCTACTGAACATGAGAAGGGCAAACAAAAACGCTAGACTCCTCCAATTCCTTCTCACCCTCACCACCACCAGTAGTTAGGGGACGAGGCACACCGCCACATCCACTTCCATATATACCACCATCTACAACTGGTGGGATCAACAACAGCTGCACATCTGGTGCTTCATCCTCGTCATCTCAACAGCCACCAGTTCCAGAAAAGCTATTTATAAAACCACCGACTCGTAGGCCATTGGAGCAGCCACCACCTCCTCCAGATGAGCAGCCAATACCTCCTCCAGTTCAGCAGCCACCACCTCCTCTTGTCGAGCAGCATCAAGAAGATCAGCCATCTCCAGGAGTTCGTGATCCTTCTGAGAATTTGCAGCCCGAGCATGACATTGATGAGGGGCAGGAGGGTGAGGAGGACTATGTACTGGAGGAGGAGCTCGAGGCAAAGGAGCTTACACGTGCTCAGCAACATGGACAGCCAGTTTCAGGGTTCAATGGCCTTGGTGGACCTCCGGTTGTTCCATTGCCTGAGAGACCAGCGGGAGATCCTGAGGGTCCGATCATGCTTGATGACGATATGCTGGCCTCGTATATATCACATTCTCTTTTCCTTATTTTTTTACTTCATTATTCTGTTAAGTGGCTAATCCATTTATTTCTTTTTTAATCATGCAGTGACCATGAGTGCCATGAGATCATTTATGCCATCGCAGAAGGCTATTAGAACGGTCCATGGCCTTCTTGGATCATGGTTCCTGAGTGGGTGCAGAATGAGATGTTCGAGGCTTTTAGGGTAAATATGCTTTAACTTCACTTCTTCAATGTTTTGCATTTCATTAAATACACACTTGTAATATAACTTTGTTTTATTCTCGTAGGTCTTTTACACCTTCCCTATAGAGAGAGCAAAGGCTATTAGGAAGGAGTTCTGATCGCGCATTGGTAAGCACATTCGGAAAACCTTCGCTCTAGCTAGGCAAGTACCACAAATTCCACCATTAAGATGGGTCCCAGAGGCTACCTGGGAGGTTTTAAGGGCTTATTGGCGCTCTAGAGAGTTTAAAGAAAAAAGTGAAAGGAATAAGAAGAACAGAGCATCTGAGCAAGGCTCTGCCTCCTATCGTGGTGGCACTGTTGACACCAGAACTCATCGAAAGAGACTGGTAAGAAAATTTAATATTTAGATTATTTAATATTTCAAAATTTTTTCAAGTTATTCATTTTCTAATAAGACTTATCATTGTATGGTTTCAAGACTGTGAAACTGGGTAGAGAGCCCTTCGATCACGAGTTGTTTGCACGGATACACGGCTTAAAAGATAAGACATTCCCATAGGGTCGAGCCCGTACTATTGCTGTAAGTCATTTGAAGGTTCAATTGGTTTATTTGCAACTAATGTGGCCACCTGATTGTTCTTGCCTTGTTGTTTTTTTAGATTTTTTTTTGTTTTCTAAAGTTAGCATAGGACATATATATTGGTTGGAGAGATGCTATTGTTTGGTGTTGCTTGTTTGTTAATCTCTTCTATGTATTCATTGTTCTTGTAGTGAAATGGGTCAGATTTTCTAATGATGAATCAGCGGGAAATATAGTGGAGGTGAATTGGATGATTTAATAGCCATGCACATGGGGTGTAGTTTCATAGTGGGGGGTTAAATGTTTTCTTGTTTTCTTTGGGATAATTTATTATTATTTGCTAAATAAATATACTTAAGTGTGGAAAAGGGTATACGAAGGGGGGACAATGTTTGCACAGTATAAAATAAAGGCAACTAGTAGTTCTTTATTTGTATCTTTCTTTTCTGTTCATAGTGGAATAGAGAATTTATTTACATTTACATAATAATGAGAATTTGTTTTTGTTCAAAATAATAATAAAGAAAATAGTTTATAGTAGTGCTGTATCTTTCTTTCTGTTATAATTGTTGTAAATGTGTAAATGGGAGACATGGCTCTTAGTGTTTTTTTTTGAGTGAATATACAGAATAATTTCCAGATTTCACCATTGGAAATATAAGGAAAAAGTGATGAAAGAACAATTTGCAATTGCATTATCAACATGAAAGCTATATTAGTTTTTGTGTATATATTTGTGTGATTATTATTCAACCTATTAATATACCTAGGTTGCCATTTCTGTTATGGATTATTGATTTTAGTCTGCTTTGTTTCCTTCCTTTTTGAATTGGGTATGCTGCAGCTGTTGTCGAAATGTTCGGGTCCGGGGAACCCTGCCGAGACGACATTGGTAAATGCAGTCGCCACTAATCTTTTTTCTAAGGTGATTAGCCACATATCCGATTATTAAGTCTAATATTAACCTAAGCTTAACGAAGGTAATACTAAACCTAATACAGTCTGCTTAACCAGAGTCTATGGGTTCGGGAGTCGGTTACGCTCGAGGAAGGATTAGCACCCACGAGACGCCCGTCAAACGACGGTATCTCTAGTCTAAACTAAGTCTAATGGGTTAATACTAAAGGTTGCTTTTAAATCCTAATCTTGATTATTAAAAGGGTTATAAAAAGAAAATAAAACCATTTTTGAAAACGATGTCGAGAATTCGAAAAATATAATCGAACACTGTGGATTAATCCGATCACGATTCTCTTTCACTATTTGCTATCTTGTTGATCCTTCTCTCTTCGAAAAGGAAATTTTGAAAATGCTATGACAAAATCTTTTTACGATTTGATTTTTTTCTAAAAATTTACCAATTTTATTAATTTCCAAAATCTTCTTTCGGATTTCTTTATTTTCCAGAACCTTCTTCTGGATTTATCCGAACTTTTATTTTCCAAAATCTCCTTTTGGGTTTACTTAAAAAGGGTTCTATTTGAAAATGCTTACCTTGAAAGCTCTTGATTTACTAATTTTTAATTTTGAAAATTGAATAAGAGAACACTGACTTTTGAAAAATGCTTTTCGGAGGAAAATGATCTTTTTGTATTTTCTTAGTTATACTTAAAAGGGAAGGAAAATGAATGCAGGTGATGCATGAACTGGTTCATTTTAATCATTTGATCGATAAAGTGGGGTTTACTCGAGTCAACCATTACGAACCTATCCCGGCCCCCCAGGGATATTCGTAAAGGTTGTTCGATCTCAGAGCAAAATCCCGTGAGGTTGTGCTCATGCATCTTTACCCGGGATTCGCCCGTCATAGTAAAAAACGACACTTTATAAATCGGAACATATAATAGTGACGTGTAATGCAAATAGTTATAATCAACCAAAAGTAAATACAGTATGCATGTGCTTATCTACTAATTACCAAACTAACTTAAATTAATTACAAGCCCAAATATAATTGAATTAATAAATAAACTTAAAGAAACTAGAAGCTAATGGCCAAATTGGACAATTGGGGACTTTTCTGCACATCAAGAAAATAATTAGCAAAGTTTAGGAATCAAACTGAGAGAATCAAAACGAACCAAGAGACAAATCCAAAATCGAAGACCAAAGCGAAAGCAAATTGAACTCAAACGAATGAGAATATGAGTCATGGGATATGCTTATATTTCAAATGAATCTGGTTTAGGAAATCAAATTTTTAACTCCAAATCTTAATGCCCAAAAAGTCACTTAAAAAGATTCACCAATTTCTTTTAAGTTATTTTCAAATTTGGAAAATTGGGTTTTTAACTCCAAGCTTTTTTTTTTTTTTACAAAAATTAAAAATGACCCAAAGTGTCTTAACATGTCATCCTCAAGTCATCTTTAATCTAGGAAAAAAAGTATAGCTTTAAGTCAAAATCCCAATTTTCAAATCCAAATTAACTCAATTCGAAAATATGAAATCCGTTTAAATTACTTTCAACTTGGATCATCAAGATCTCAAAATTAATTTTGCCATGAATAAACTCCTTTTTCGTTAAAAATTTAATCTTTAACCTAAATCCCAATTACCATACATAAATTAGTAAAATTCAAGAAACAAAAAGCACAATTTAAATGCCAATAATGTAAATCAAGCACCAAGTTGCAAAATTCTAGCATAATTTCTAAAATCAGGGATTAAATTGAATAAAGTAGGGATCAAATTACATTCAATCAGGAAATTGACTTGAAATTGGGGACTAGGATGCATAAATCAGAAATAAAAACTTCAATCCGGGGCGAAATTGAATTAATATATAAATATAAACATAAATCAGGGACTATACTGAAATGAAAAAAAGTTGCAGACTTTATTTGAATTAAATAATAAATCAAAGGATTCAATTGCATAAAATTAAGGACTTAATTGAGCTAAAGACAGAAAACATACCTGAATTGATGAACTCCTTTAAATGATCACTAGAATGGCACCGTTTTGGCCAATTCGGTGCAGCCCTATATAAAGCACTCATTCATCTTCTTCCTCAAACCCCTGTTTTGGGCTGAAACCCTAGCCGCCCCATATTTAACCACCGGAAAATCGCAACCGTCGTCGGACCGCCTTGTCGGAGCTTCTTTCAAGCTCCGATGATCATCAAAATGGGTGGAAACGCTCTCCGCGATCCCCTGATTCCAGATCTGGCCACTGTTCTGCAAGATTTCGCTTCTATCTCCCTAGATCTGACCTTAACCGAGCCGAATTTCCACCTCCCGATCTCTGAATTCAACCGTCCGATTGGACTCGTTTTCGGGTATGTTCTTCCTGAACCGGTTCTCTTCACCCCTTTGTATGTTTCCCTTGGATTTTTGTTCAAAGGCTATGACTTTGAACTGACAGTTTCTCTCTTCTTTCTTTGCATGTGTCAATGGTTCAATGGACTGAGAGTTCTCTTTGAATGGTCGAAAAAATGAAGGGTGTTGGTTTGGGAGAGAGAAACTGATGATCGATGAATAGCCGAGAGGTAAGATCTTGTGAATGGGTCGATGATTTTTTGGTGGTTTTTCAGTGTGTATGAGGATCTGGGAATGTGTTTGTGTGTAGAGTTCATGAGAGGTTCTCGTGTAGTGTGTGAATTAGAGAGAGAGATTCTGAGAGAGGGAGGGAGTTCTCTGTATTTGTTTCAGGTGAGTGGTGAGGAGATGTGTATGGTGCCTGTGGTGAGAAAGATTCAGAGCCCGTATGGAAGGGAGAGGTCGTCCCTTATGAAGAGAGAAAAAAAAAAATGGAGGATCCGAATTGGGTAGAGAGAGATGGCAGTGAGCTCTAAGAAGTGTGTCAGCTGTGTCCAGATCAGCGTGTGTGTGTGCCTATCCAATTTTGTGTGTCCAGATTCTTCTCCTCTCCTCCTTTCCTGCTAACAAATTTTGTCTTCTTCTGCAGGTCAATTCTGTTGAGATAAGATCCAGGAGAAGAAATCATGTGCACGTGTGGGAAGGTGGCTAAGCTGGCAATTCAGGTAAAGGGTTACTTTGTGAATTTCCCTTTTAACTGAATGTGAATTTAGCCTGTATTTTTTAGACTTATCTATAATAAAAATGTGACCTATTGATGGTTATTGGGTATATTGGTGTGTGTTCTGCAACACAATTTAATGCCTAAATGCATACTGAATTTGTGCTTCAATGGACCTAACTGTAATGCGAAAAGGGAATGCTTGATCTACTGTTAATGAATTGATATTGCTTGTAGTGTCTTATTTGCATGACTTTGAATGCCTTTTTTTTGATAATTTTAGTGATGAATGCAAGTAAACCTAAAACTGGAAATGCAGATGGTTCCTTTCTACATTCTAATGTATGTAGTGCCATGCATGAGACTACTTTAATACGTGTGTAAAAGATGCAGTGCAAACATGCCATGCTAAATATATAATAGCTTCTAAATGCTAAATCGATGAATCCTAATAGTGACATGAAATGGGAGAGACACACTGAAATGGAGTGCCGAGGTTGCAATGACATTTGTGAAGCTGGTAACCCTGAACATACTAATGCCATTTTCTGTTTTTGTTTCCTTCAGTCCATGCTTGCTTTGTTTAATTCTTCCTTGTGCTGGGATGCTTAATGTAATGCTTACTTTGCTGGATTAGGGTCTCACAATATTCAACTCAACTCAGCTGCCATTTCATGTATCTCTACTCATCTAATTCCTGTTTGTTACTTTTATTGTTTTGATTCGAAACTTGCTTTGGGAATTTACTTGATCCTGCCTTGACAACATTGAAGGAATGCCCTGCTCTTGTTTGCCCTGCTTTGCATCTTCTTATGCCAGTTGCTAACATATTTGCCTTTATTTCCTTATGGCTTTACCGGCATCTCAAGGTCGAGACAGAATGTGTTGAAATGACTATAATGCCACTGAATGTGAAAAATGACCAAAATGCCCCTGGATTTTTGAAAATGACCAAAATGCCCCTAGTTGATTCTAATGGCAATTAAGAAATAAATTGATTTAAATTGAAAGGATATGGACAAAAATGGATGTCTACAGCTGCCCCTCTTTGTGTGCTTTCTAACTATCAGGGAGTGTGCAAAAGAGTAGTTTGTATACTTTCTGAGAGTTAGAAAATGCGCAAAGACGTAGACACCCATCCCTACTACCGAGTCAGACATTTACTTTTCTTTTTACTTCGAAATGGATCGTCTCCCGATCAACTTCTTTGAATTGTCTTCCAATCTAATATTAAAAGGATCGTCTTCCGCTTATCCTTTGAACTGTCTACCAATTCAATCTTAAAAGGACCGTCTTCCACTTATCCTTTGAACTGTCTACCAATTCAATTCTAAAAAGGACCGTCTTCCGCTTATCCTTTGAACTGTCTACCAATTCAATCTTAAAAGGACCGTCTTCCGCTTATCCTTTGAACTGTCTACCAATTCAATTCTATAAAAGGACCGTCTTCCGCTTATCCTTTGAACTATCTACCAATTCAATCTTTAAAAAAAGGTAATGCACCGTATGGAAACGGATGTGGCTTGGATGAAACCAAGGTTTGAAATGACTCGTATGGAAAGGAGTTCGGCTTGTGGAAAAGCCTATGTTGATAATCGACTCGTATGAAAACGAGTTTGGCTTGTGGAAAAGCCTGTGTTGATAATTGACTCGTATGGAAACGAGTTTGGCTTGTAGAAAAGCCTATGTTGATAATCGACTCGTATGGAAACGAGTTTGGCTTGTGGAAAAGCCTGTGTTGATAATCGACTCGTATGGAAACGAGCTTGGCTTGTGGAAAAGCCTGTGTTGATAATTGACTCGTATGGAAACGAGTTTGGCTTGTGGAAAAGCCTGTGTTGATAATTGACTCGTATGGAAACGAGTTTGGCTTGTGGAAAAGCCAAAACATTCAGATGGAACCGATGCAAAACTTTGAGAATTGAATTTGAACCACATGGAAGTGATTTTGGAAGAAAATACCTTTGGAAAATAACTCTGAATCTGATGTTGTAACTGAAAACTTCTTGATTGATGATGAAAAAGGACCAATGTGCGGTCAACTTGAAAAATAACTCTGGTCTGATGTTATGACTAAAACTTCTGGACTGTTGCTTCGAATCCTTGCTTTCTTGACTCCGCTTCATTTCTGCTCTTTTTGATTTGTCCTTGAATTTGCTTTATTGTTCATGCGGAGGTCTCCATTTTTGCCCCTGGATCTGACTTGAATAATATGCTTCGAAAGATTCTTTTTAGTTATCCCACTACTCCCTGTATCCATTCCCTTATCATCTCTGTAACAAAATTTAACCAAAAGTTAAAATGCGGATATCAATTATGTAAGTGAAACTCTTCGAAACATGTCATGAATTCATAAATGTTGCCCCTATGTGATCATTATGAAATATGTGCCCCAAACAATTTAGGCGGGAAGAAAAACTCATTTTCTCTGAAAACTTTGTTAAGTTTGAAGAGAATTAGTGGTCACCACTTAAATGCCCTTTGAAAAGCGAATTTTGATCTTGGACTCACAACTGGAATGCAATCTTACTTTGAAAAGCGAATTTTAATCTCGAACTCACAGATGGAAAGCAATTTTATTTTGAAAAGTGAATTTTGATCTTGAACCCTCAAATGGAAAGCAATTTTATTTTGAACAGCGAATTTTGATCTTGAACTCATAAATGGAAAGAAATCTTGTTATAGAACTTCTTGTTTGGAAAACTTTTTCCTGACACATGATTTGAGTCAACACTTTGTGAAAGGTCTAGAGATTTGAAAATTGTCGAAGAGAGGTATGGCTTCGAAGAATTGGATTCCTTTGGCAGAGCTGAAGCGTTCGATGCTTGAAGATAACTCATTGCTCACTATGATAGAAGTATCATATTTCCATTTCTTTGTTGAAACTGTGGGTGGCTCCTTGATTTCCCATTCTTGCTCTAAACTGCCCCTTCGGGTTTTCACCCTATAGCTCTCCTTTTTTTTTCTTTTTTCTTTTTGCACTTGGAAAACTCTAAATTCACCTGAAAACTCTTTTAAAGTTTTGACCCAAAACATTTTGCAAAAAGGACTGTTGTTTTTGTTGAGGAAAAATCTCTTCTCGAATGACTTCACTTTAAAGGATTTAAAGGCATGGAAGAGAGAGGTTGTCTCTTATGAAGAGAGAAAAAAAATGGAAGATCCGAATTGAGTAGAGAGAGATGGCAGTGAGCTCTAAAAAGTGTGTCAGCTGTGTCCAGATCAGCGTGTGTGTGTGCCTATCCAATTTTGTGTGTGTCCAGATTCTTCTCCTCTCCTCCTTTCCTACTAACAAATTTTGTGTTCTTCTGCAGGTCAATTCTGTTGAGATAAGATCCAGGAGAAGAAATCATGTGCACGTGTGGGAAGGTGGCTAAGCTGGCAATTCAGGTAAAGGGTTACTTTGTGAATTTCCCTTTTAACTGAATGTGAATTTAGCCTGGATTTTTTAGACTTATCTATAATAAAAATGTGACCTATTGATGGTTATTGGGTATATTGGTGTGTGTTCTGCAACACAATTTAATGCCTAAATGCATACTGAATTTGTGCTTCAATGGACCTAACTGTAATGCGAAAAGGGAATGCTTGATCTACTGTTAATGAATTGATATTGCTTGTAGTGTCTTATTTGCATGACTTTGAATGCCTTTTTTTTGATAATTTTAGTGATGAATGCAAGTAAACCTAAAACTGGAAATCCAAATGTTTCCTTTTTACATTCTAATGTATGTAGTGCCATGCATGAGACTACTTTAATACGTGTGTAAAAGATGCAGTGCAAACATGCCATGCTAAATATATAATAGCTTCTAAATGCTAAATCGATGAATCCTAATAGTGACATGAAATGGGGAGAGACACACTGAAATGGAATGCCGAGGTTGCAATGACATTTGTGAAGCTGGTAACCCTGAACATACTAATGTCATTTTCTGTTTTTGTTTCCTTCAGTCCTTGCTTGCTTTGTTTAATTCTTCCTTGTCATGGGATGCTTAATGTAATGCTTACTTTGCTGGATTAGGGTCTCATAATATTCAACTCAACTCAGCTGCCATTTCATGTATCTCTACTCATCTAATTCCTGTTTGTTACTTTTATTGTTTTGATTCGAAACTTGCTTTGGGAATTTACTTGATTCTGCCTTGACAACATTGAAGGAATGCCCTGCTCTTGTTTGCCCTGCTTTGCATCTTCTCATGCCAGTTGCTAACATATTTGCCTTTATTTCCTTATGGCTTTACCGGCATCTCAAGGTCGAGACAGAATCTCGCTCCTTGTGCTCGATGTAGCCAACAGTAAGTTCTTTTCTATAGGCATATGTGCATTCTGTTTTTTTGCTCACTTCACATGTACACTAAACGATAGTGTACAAGCTTTAAGATCCTGGGGAAACATCCCACCTTTTTGCACATTTTTTCACTAACCTGCAGGATCAACTCTTACCAACAAACACTCGAAATTGCTATGAATGGTGCAAGATGAATGGTGAATGCAACTCGACATGAGCCAGATGGGAAAAGAAAGCGCGTGCAGGACCCTATCAAGACCTACTGCCCATCTTTGTAAAAACAAGAGTACTGGACTATAAACCGTATTCCCTTTTTTTTGTAATCTTTCAATTTTCAACTTTTTTGGGTTTTGTAATTATGCAAATGTACCTAATGTTACTATGCCTAATAAAATAAAAATCCTCTTTTTGATTATGTCTAAAAATGGATCCTCACTAAAATTGCTAGTTATCTTTAACTAAAAAAATGCCCACACAAGGACTATATGTGAATATGACTAATGCAAATAACATGTGAATTAAATTAAACTAACTTATCCTACTATATACATTAAGAAATGTATTGATCAAAATAATGGAATTAAATTCTAGAATATGCATAGCTATTAAGATGAGTTAACCAATCTAAACTAAACTAAAAAGTAGAACTAAGAGGACCCAAGAGATCTTAGAGCATTCAAAACGATCAAAACGCTACAAAATGCGCAAAAAAGACCAAAACGCTCCCGGATGTGCACAAACAACCCAAATGCCCCTGGATATGTAGAAATGATCAAAATACCCCTGAATATGTAGAAATGACAAAAGTACCCATGAATGTGTTAAAATACCCATGACCCTAATTCCCCACAAAATCCTAACTATAGTAGATAGGGCAAGCAGGGGTCGATCCCACAGAGAAGGGTGTAGACTTTATCCTAAGATACAATCCTAAAAATCTCTCAAAACAAAACACAGAAAGTAGAGGTTGAAAGATAGCAATTAAACAGAAAACAATTAAACTACAAAACAAAACAAAGTAACTTAAATCTAAGTCTATGGCAGATAAGAAAGAAAACAATAATTAAAGCATACTTCTTCTCCAATGGTAGAAATCAATCAAATTGAATATGGGTCCTTGATTTAAAAGATGAATTCAATATTAAATCCTTGATGATAACTGGTCTAGGAAAAACCTAACATGCTATTTAGATAAGATTACCGGTTAAGGCTTAAATTACCCCTATTGCTAACTTAACAAATCAATTACCGGTTAAGGCTTAAAGATTCACCAAGCAACAAAGCATTAAGATCAACTATTTAATTAGTTCTTTCGCACATGCTTAACAAATAAAACCATACAACAATCAGATAAAATCCGATCACTGGCATGAGAAACTCATCGAAGCGAGGTTAGTCGTCAACGATTCGCTACCAAACAATCAGACTCGAGGGTTAACTGTACCGCCTGACTTAGCAATAGATCCCTCAAATTATAAATTTATCGGCCGCATAAACCAGTAAAAATCAAGGTCATGGAATAAAACAGAGTTTAACAAGCTATCTATCAAAAATAAATACCAAATTATAAGTATAGAAATCTCACCATATCAATCGATTGAATTCACCAAAGGATTAGAAGTATAAGAATTTAGCTACTCATGGAATTGGGAAAATCCATGAGCGGCATAAGAGTACTTACAGAACTATAAGGGGCGAAAATCTCCTTGCTAAAAACCTAGGTATGCCGCACCTCCCTATGGCTATAGGGGGTGACGGCACCCTTGTCTAAAACTAGAAGAAAACTAAAAACTAGAGGAAAAGAAAATATCTATGTGTGTGGTATGTGAAGGTGTGTTACAGGAGGTGGCTATTTATAGTGGAAATAACCCTAGGAATTCCAATCCTAACTTGGAAAGAGGTCTAGGACGGTTTAGAGTCCAACTTGGACTCCAAGTTAGATTAAAAGTCATCCTAGAGTAGAATCCAAGTTAAAATAGGATCCTGAAAAATCCTGATTTCGTGCAGGGACTTCGACGGCAGTTTTGAACTTGATAACGGCAGAATTAGATCTTGGACTTCAAAGGAAAGTTGTAGATCTCGGAGTTAGCTTTCCAACGAGTACTCATGGGCTTCAATCGGAGGTCTGAGCAGAAAGTTATGATTTTTCTACCAAAACTGCGCCTGAATCCTAATCCTATTGGGACTAGAATCGGGAATCTACGAGATTTGGATATTTCCTTGGATTTAGGAGTCATTAATTGGAATTTTAATTCCAATTAATATCTTATATGGGCTGAGTATTTTCCCATATAAATTATCCATAAATACCAAAGCTTAAGGGTTTATCCATGGCTTGTCTTCAATTAAAACTCCAATTCTTCAATTCTTCCTCTTGAAATAAATCTTCAAAGTCTTCAAATCTCCAAATAAGTCTTCAATAAGTCTTCAAACACGAACTTCGAATCTCCAAATCTATGCTCAAAATTGGTTTGCTCAAATCTGTGTAAAAAGTCATCAAAATAGCTCCAAAAGTAGTGAAAAATAACAATTTCTTAATTTCACATCACTTAAAGACTAAAAACACAAATATTAATAAAATAGCATATAATTAAGCATAAATGGGTCCAAAAACATAGTAAAATAGCCATAAAAATAGTGTCTTTTTTAGCTCAATCACCACTGAATGTGAAAAATGACCAAAATGCCCCTGGATTTTTGAAAATGACCAAAATGCCCCTAATGCCAATTAAGAAATAAATTGATTTAAATTGAAAGGATATGGACAAAAATGGGTTCTACAGCTGTTATAGTGGTTGTTTTGCTTGTTGATGTCTTTGTTCAGCTACAATTCTTGTATTTGGTGTTGTTTTTCCGTTACAAATTGATGGTGTTCCTTTTACAGGAAAACTTCGATGCTGCTGCTGCAGAGTACCAAGCTGGTGGTAATCCAACGACTCTCGCCGCTATTGATAAGAATGCCATATTTGCTCAGCATGCTGGAGGGTCGAAAGGGCGTAAATTAGGCAGGGGTAATCTTGTTCGTGCTAAGCATTATGGTGTTGTGGACCCTACTACAGCTTTGGTACAACAAAATCAGCAGCTACAGGAGACAATTAAGCTGCTCACCCAACAACATGAGTTGTTTCTACAACAATTGAGCACTGCACTTGCTCAAAACAACAACATCAACCTCCAATTGCCTACCTTTCCCCAGACTGCATCTCAACCCTCTAGTATTGGACTCAATCAACCCAGTGAGACTAACCAAAACCAAGACACTACTGAGGAGACACATGAAGATGAAGTAGAGGCTGAAGATGATGAAGGTGAAGAGAATGAAGGTGATCAGTAGAGATTTGGTTTAGTAGATATATATTGTAATTAAACTGATCTAATCTTTTTGAGGAAGCTCTAATTCCTTTATTTTTTAGGAAAGGAAACTGATCTAATTCCTTAATGATTGACAATATTTTGACATATTGTAAATTTAAATTTACAAACCTTGAAGTATTGTAAATTTTAATTTACAAACCTTGAATTTTAATATAGTATTATTCATAATAATGCTAGTTTATTTCAATTTTTTTACCAGAATGATATAACCCTCAAAAGTTGTTCCTAGAACAATCATTTCTAAATTTTGGAATGGCATTTGGAATGACATCTTAGGAACAATTATAATTTTTTGTTGTAAATTTTAGATGTTTCAAAAGTCATTCCAAAGTGGAGGAATGTGTTTAGCAATGATAAATAATTGTTGCAAAAATCATTCCTGAAATAGGGTCGTTCCTGTCTTTAGGAATGGGCTTTTGAAACGGGAATTAACCCGTTCCTGACTTCAGGAACGAGATTCATTTTTTTCATTTCTATTTGCTCTGGAACGAGCCATATAGGAACGACCAGGTTTTCCGTTCCTCAACCCATTCCTGACTAAGTTAGGAACGAGATTAGGAATAAAAATGGGTCGTTACAAGCCTATCTTTTTCTTGTAGTGCTTGAATAAAATAATATTTTCCATTTTCATTTTCCAAAAGTATGCTCATTTTCATTGGCTAGACATGTGTAGCTACTTGCATGAAAGATTAATGCATGTAACATGAAGATGAAGATCATCTAACCAATCGAAAGGAACTCCAATAGTTATTAAACTATCAGCAGCAATTTAACTGCAAAAAGAAAATCAAGCTCAATTTCAACAGTAAATAGTATATATGTTCAAACTCAGTATATATATACTTTGAGGGAAGCCTCAAATAGGCCATCCAACTTCAACTTCCAAGTAGCTGTCTTGTTTGTATGTATCTAGCATACACAAACATATAATCAATAATCCCTCAATTTCTTGTGTTGGAAAATATTTGCTTATTTGCTGATTATTGCTAGAAAGTTTAAAGTTCAAACGTACTCTAATTAAGAAATTAAGAGACAAGCAGCATATGCAAAAATGCATGTTAATTAAAAAGATTGTGCCAAGATAAATTTAGTTACTAGCTCTTCAAGTTAATGACATTATGGCAGTAGTACTAATTAATATACAGATGCTAGCATACAAAATAAAAACCAAAGGTAATTTCATGGCCATTCTTGCATCTGCAGTTGATAGAAATCCAGCAAATGATCTGAATAATCATCAAAATACAAGTCACAAGGCAATGGCAGACCAAATCCAACCCTTGCCATGGATGTTGGATTATAATTATAACCATCTTGGTTGTAGATATTGTCTGCTACAAAGGGCTCGCTCCAAAAATCCCCACTACCGCTTTGATCTTGATCCGGACAAGGAAGAGGTCGACAAACATGTTCAATATTTGAGCTGGAAATCGGTCCACTTCCACTATCAGGGCTCAAGGATGACAATTCACTAGTGCTCGAAGATGTCGTGGGCGACAAAGATGAACTCTCTAAGATCATGATATTGGGTGGAGTATCAATAATCAAGACGCTTTCAGCTTCACCTTCAGAATTATGGCTGCCCTCGCTTTGACAAGTTGCAGTAGAGTAATCATTTTCTTGATCACATGTCCGGTTTTGCTTGATTAAACGCTTCTTGAGATTAGAATGCCAGTGGTTTTTTATTTCGTTGTCTGTTCTTCCAGGTAATCTTGCTGCGATCGTGGACCATCTGTAATTGTTTACATAATAATTACAATTATTTTAGTTAATCATTTCTTGTATTTCTAGATTAACAGATAATGACGAATGCATGATTGCGTAAGATTCGACTAAATTAATGTAGAAAAAAGACATAATCACTGGCGTGTCACCTATGGACTAGAAATTAGAATATTGAATCCTAATTAAATATATCATATATGATCAACTCTTGCTGATAAGAGGTGATGATTTTCCCAACTTGTTTTGGAGTTTTTCCTTTAAATATTATTATGATTTTTCGTATGGGCAATTGGCAAAGGAAGATGTCAGAATTGGATCTAACCTGTTTCCAAATTCTTGGTGTAAATTCATGATCTTGGCATCTTCTTCTTCAGTGAAGTTCCCATGTTTTAGTTCGGGCCTGAGATAATTCATCCATCTTAATCTGCAACTCTTTCCGCACCTTTTAAGACCTGCAAATGAAAAATTAAAGTATCTACAATTAGACTATTTACTTCTGAATTAACTGGATCATTATTTTCCAAAAAAAAAGGAAAAAGAAAAAAAGAAAGAAAAACCATGTAATTAGGTAATTTCCATTAACTGAATAAATCATTTTGCCCTCAGAAATAGCAAAATTGGCCATTATGAAACCAATCACACAAAAACTATAAAATGGAAAATAAAAGGAAATGTTAGTGACATGAAACGGTCTCTTCTTCGATATGGGGGAAAAAGCAAGAAACAAGAAGAAGAGCAAAACCTCAGAATTAATCCAGCAAAAAAAAAAAAAAAAACCCTTTTGTTTTGGGGGATTTATAGGAAAGAAACTTTTCATTTTGTGATCGCCCTTAAAAACAAGTTAATAATGTATTGAAACCTAGAAAAGAAAAACTATATCGTTTTTCTCCATGAAATCATAGGAATTATGTAAGAAACACTCGATCTCTATATATTATTATGTGAGTAGTTAGTGATTCGAACTACTATAAGAATTAATGATCGAAAGTGGAGTATATATAGTACCAGCAAACCTAGGAAGCTCACGCCAATTCCAATGGCCATATCTCTGAACATAAGATCGAAGTTTTTGATCTTCTTCTTCACTCCATGCACCTTTCTTAAGCCCATTTTTATCAATGAATGGAGCTCTCACCATCTTCAATATCGATCTACCTTTCTAATGATGTATTCTTTTTTTTTCTCTCTTTCAAATAGGGTCAAATAGTTTCCCAAAGCGCACTGAGCAGGCTATCACTTACACTATCCAAAAGGAGCTTTATTTATAGTGTTTATACCATACCTCTCCTAGTCTTTCCCTGGTTTTGAAAATGAAGCGTGTTTAGACTATAGATAATCCAAGTTTATTGTCGTAATTATTAATTCCATATGTTGGGGAAGTGGGCCCTTCTTGTAACACTGACAAAAACCCTTGAGGTCATTATATATAGTTACTGCAAATGGTTGAAAGGGGGGACGAGGAGACTTCCTAGTTCATACTATCTAACTAGCTAAAATTGTCACATGCGAGATTGATAATAGAATAAATTGGAGAGAGTGAGACTTGAGACAAGAGGAAGTACTTTTCTAGCTAGGTGGATATGGATTGAATCCCTTTTTTCACCCAAAATCTTACAAATCCACCCACGTGGGTTTAAAAGCTTAAAGTTATCAATCTTCCCCTAGACAAGAAAAGTCTTTAATAAGATGCATATATATACTATGTCTATATGTTAAAGTCAATAGTAGCAAGTATGTCATGAATCATGAATATCCTTTTGTTTGTTTATACATAGGAATCTGCATATATTCACAATTTTCTTTCTGTAAATGAAATGAATATATCCACTTTTGACCCTATATATATTCTTAAGTATATTTTTCAGAATTTTTTTGATGAAGTATATATATTTAGTTTGCATAATGCTATGCAAATTGAGATTGAAACTCTCAAACGCCCAAGATTAATATATATACTATATCTAGCTAATTACTTTTCGGCCATCTCGCTAGCTTTTGGTTCCCTCGCAGAGCCAACAAGTTAATTACAACCATATATATTTTTTATGCTACTTTAACAACCATGTATATAAAATATAATGCACCTTCTTAATTCAGCTTACAAACAAGTAATTTTGGTTGTTTTTTTGCTAACTGATCAACAGTTCTGCTGCAATATTATATATATTTAATTCATTGTTGTTGTATATAAATGTTGCTGACATATTCTATATGATATATATAATTTGAAGCAATGCCAAAAGAAATTACAAAAGTTGACCTAATAAAAAATGACCTTAGCTTCTTAGTTCTTAGATTCTGATTATTGAAATTTGGCGATATAATAAAGCATGTTGGGGAAAAAAAGAAAAAAGAAAATAAAAACTTGGAGGAAGGTCAAGGTCAATATATAAAGAGACACAGGAAGAGGTAGACAGATCAGATCAGAAATTAAGATTCATCCTTTACTTCCCTGCATAAAGGACAAACATAACTTAATTAGTGTACAATTTTTTCAGAAAAATATAACTAGTTTTGGATTTTTTTTTTCTTTTGCACACAGTAGTTTTGGATGTTTATAATTAAGCTTGTATATATCGACTTGACG
Source organism: Corchorus olitorius (assembly GCA_001974825.2). Taxonomy (NCBI): domain Eukaryota; kingdom Viridiplantae; phylum Streptophyta; class Magnoliopsida; order Malvales; family Malvaceae; genus Corchorus; species Corchorus olitorius. Next base: position 60,778 of record AWUE01012041.1, read on the forward strand.
CGGTTGAATAATGTACAGCTCCCCTCGTTTCTTTTACATTAATTATTTTTTGGACCAAACTATATATGTGAAAGCGAATACTTTCAACACACATTATTAATACAGCTGTGGACAGTTTAACAAAATTAAATTAACCTTTCCAATAATATATACACTTTCTAATGTTCACATTTGCCACCTGTCGAAAACTAGGAGGACACGAATCATTATCATAAGGAGTAGTAGGAAGAGTCAGTAATAATCTACAATGAATCTCATCTCATACCATTCAATTTGTATAGAATGTCTTTATTTTATACTACAACTCAATTCCACGCTGACAAATCTATAAATATAGAGAATTTGTATATTTTCCCTTTTGTTTTGCCTATGGGATACTAATATATAGAGCAATTATTGAGTTTAATCATATATATATATAATTATAGTTAAAGCACATGCGCTGCACATATGTTAATAATTGATAAATCATATATTCCACACATGCGTATTTTTCATTTTCATAAATTTTGATTAATTATTCATCAAAATTTGGTTATTTAGTTTACAGAGATTTGAAATAATTAATCTCATTGAACGAAAAAAAAACTTAAATTATTATACAATTATGGTTATCTTCAATAATGAAGGAAGGTTATCAATATTCTTATTTGAATTTACTAAAAAAACTACAGGGCTATTAAGAACGAAAGTTAAACATTAATCAATTAAGAAGGTTATCAATCTTTGATGCAAAAAAAAAAAAGAATAAGATTATCAATTTCCTCATCAAATGTTCATTAAAAAGCTATTTAAGTTATCAAAGATTTTTGAATGTTATCAATAAATTCAGTAATTAACCTTATAATGTTAGTAATTTTAGTAGCATTTTATCAATAATGGCATTTGCCAATGTTCTTCTTTAAGGTTGTTAAAAAAGTTATAAAGGTTATAAAAAATTTTATAGTATAAGGTAATTTAGTAAATTAACATCTTTAATAAATTTAGTAGCATTTTATCAATTTAATGAGGAGTATAATTTTCATATCAAAGATTAGTAAAAAAAGTTGCGAAGATTATAAAAAAAAAAGAAGAAGAAGCTATAGTCCTATCAACAAATTCAGTAACCTTATGTTTTTATTACTTTTAATAATTTTCGTCGATTATGAATATTATTAATCTTGTAATCTAAAATTACTAAAAAATTTTAAAAGGTATTAAAATAACTATAAGGCTCTCTACAAACCTAATTGCGCTCTTGGATGATTTTAGTAACTTTTTATATATAAAAAAAGGTTATGAATTTTCTTACTTAAAACTATTTAAGATTATATCAAAATAACTATAATGTTCGCTATCGAATAAGTTTTGAATGCTACTACTATATTCTAACTTGTAATCACTTAATCCTAATTAATCCATAATGGGGAGGGAATAATAAATACTTTTAAGGTTGTTTCCTTCCTCTTTTCATCTTATTTTCTTTCTCTTCTAAACTTTTTTTTGAAGAACTTCTCACCAATATTCATGATACGTAGGAAAATTTATTGGTTTAACAATTGAAACTTATCTAAAATTTCAAACTATGAAGCTCTTGAAATGGATGAGAATCAGCTTTTTATTTTTAATTGAATGCAGCAAGTATCGTTTTTGGAATATAGAAAGCTCGATTTTTCTTTCTTCTTCTATTTTTGGATTTCATATTCTTTTGCAAAATTAATTCGTTTTCACCTCAAATTAAATATTTCAAAATTTTTTAACATCAATTAAGGCAAAGTTGTAAAGAAACTTACAATAGTTTTTCTTGATTTCATGTTACATATATTGCATTTTATTATTACTTTTATGTTTAATTAGTTAAATTTAGTTAGAATTAATCCAGTATTGTTACATAGATAGTATTATTAATCAAATATCAAGTGACATGTTCTTTATTAGATGCATAAAAAAAGACGTTTTTTGACCGAGGCTTATCGTGTGACATGTTTTTTATTAGATGCCTAAAAAAGACGTTTTAGGACCGAGGCATGATGCTATCAACAAATTTAACAACCTTAATTATATTCGTAATTGATATCTTACATCTTTAATAAGTAATTAATACCGATTTTCTTACATAAGTAACCCAAAAAAAACCTTTACAGGTTATTAAAAAGGCTACGATGCTATCAATAAAAATTAAATAACCTTAAATCCTTAGTAATTTAAGTAATAAGATAGTTATTAATTCTCTTACCTAAAATTACTAAAAAACTTGTATTGGTTATCCAAATTCCAAAAAGGTATTTTACAGTCTACTATTTTTAATAACCTTACATTATTAGTAATATTGGTCGCTGATTAATTTTCTTATCTAAGATTACTTAATTAAAAGGTTATAAAAGTTATGAAAACATTATAGTACTATCTAGATTCAAATAATCTTACATCCTTATTAATTTTAGTAACTTTTTATGATAAATAATGAAAGTTACCAATTTAATTACTTAAGTAATCTACTAAAAAGGCTAAAAAAGTTATTAAAATTGTATTTACCAATCCTTACATTCTTAATATATTTTTTCCGAAAAACATCATAGTACTATCTAGATTCAAGTCATCTTACATCCTTATTGAAGACCGGATCGGGGTTGGCATCCTGAGGCCGTAGTTACTACCATCTCTTTTACTTTCTGGTACTTTTGTAGCAAAAAAAAAATCATCTTACATCTTATGATCAATAATGAAAGTTACCAATTTAATTACTTGAGTAATCTACTAAAAAAGCTATAAAAGTTTTTAAAATTGTATTTAGCAATCCTTACATTCTTAATAACATTAGTAAACTTTCATCAATGGTGAAGATTTACCATTTTTTTCCTCAAAAGTTACAAAAAAGCTATAATAATCATAAAAAATGTATTGTACTATCAACTAATTCAATGACCTTACATTATAAAGATACGTAATTTTCTTATCTAAGATTAATTACTTAAAAGGTAATGGAAAACATCATAGTACTATCTAGATTGAAAGAACCTTACATCCTTATTAATTTTAGTAACATTTTATCATCAATAAAGTGTTACAAATTTTATCATTAATTTTATTACTTAAATTTACTAAAAATGATATAAAAGTTATTAAAATTGTATTTACCAATCCTTATTTTTTTAATAACATTAGTAAACTTTCGTCAACGGTGAATATTTGCCTTTCTTTTCTCAAAAGTTACTAAAAAACCTATAATGATCACAAAAGAGGTATAGTACTATCCACTAATTCAATAACCTTACATATTTTGTGATTTTGGTTATCATATTTCTTATTACATTTTTTGTAATTTTAATTATCATATTTCTCCAAAATCTCACAATTTAACCAAACATACCGAACCTGTAAGTCAAATTTCCATATAAGGTTATAACTTATAACTAAACTTAATGCAACATAAGGAAGTATAAAATTAGGTGTACAAAATTGGTTCCTAGTTACTAATTCATATGTCCTTCCTTTTTTTTGGTGATAGAGAAATAATTTATATACTATATATGCGTATCTTTGGCAAGTTGAAGTAAAATTAAAATTGATATCTCGCTATAACTCTACCAAATTAATGAATGATCAATGTGATCTAAAATAACATAGCAAAAAGGTAATGATCTTATATAAGGTTACAAAAAAAATTATAATGATCATTAAAAAGGCATTATACTACTTTCAACTAATTTTTTTTAGATAACTTTCAACTAATTTAATAATCTTACATTCTTAGCAATTTTGGTTATCAAATTTCTCATTTATGCTTACTAATTAGAAAGCTAAACTATAGTATTATATCAAGAAATGTAGCAACCTTACATGCTTAATAACTTTATTAATTGTGAATGTTATTAATTTTTTAAGTCTAAGATTACTAACAAAGTTGTAGTAAATAAGATACAACACATTATTATTATATATAAAACTATACCAAAAAAAATTAGTTGAACATTAGTGGTTGAATTATTAAATTAAATTAAATCAATGTCAAACAAAATTTCAAAATTATAAAAGATATTAAAGATCCGATTTATTTATCAATGGTGAATGTTATTAATTTTTTAAGTCTAAGATTACTAACAAAGTTGTAGAGAATAAGATACAACACATTACTATTATATATAGAACTATACCAAAAAAAATTAGTTGAACATTATTGGTTGATTTATTAAATTAAATTAGATCTTTTCAATGTCAAACAAAATTTCAAAATTATAAAAGATATTAAAGATCCTATTTATTTATCAATGGTGAATGTTATTAATTTTTTAAGTTTAAGATTACTAACAAAGTTGTAGTGAATAAGATACAACACATTACTATTATATATAGAACTATACCAAAAAAAATTAGTTGAACTTTAGTGGTTGATTTATTAAATTAAATTAGATCAATGTCAAACAAAATTTCAAAATTATAAAAGATATTAAAGATCCGATTTATTTATTATTAAGGAAACAATATATCTTTTTTTTTGGCCAACAAAACAATATTTCTTTTTAGCCAATACGTTTGCACAAACACCTAAGAATTTGAATTAAAAAAATACCTAAAAATTTAATTAATATAAGTATTTCAATTATTATAGTATTACATATAATTAATATGTAAGTATTTTAGTTATTATATATATTACATAGGAATTAAAAATTAATTGAAATAAGGGTGCGGTAAAAGAAATTATAAATTTTAATATAACAATATATTTAATTTAATGGATAAATGAGATTACATATTGAATTTGAAAAATTTAATTTGATAAATACATGTTTACCCTTTAAATGAATACTAAACTTTTAAAATTATAAAGGTTATTTTAGATATTTCAGGTCAATGGTTTTGAAGTTTAGACTTATATAATATATATATATATATATATATATATATAAGAGAATCATAGGAAGTATGAGAGAGAAAAATGACATAGCTCCTATAAGGATATGCGATCTCCTCATGCCATGCATATAGGACTCCATGCCATGTAAGCAGGAGAGATAAATATTATTTGAATTGTTATTGGAAAATCTATTTAAAATTTAATTAAAATTTGAATTGACAATTGAAAATCTAATCTAAATTAAATTTATAATGAAATATCAATTTATTTTGAACATAAAAAAATATAATCTACGAAATCAATTACATTACATATATATATATATATCCGGTTAATTAATATATTTATATTAGTAAAATAAATTTAATAACAAAATGTATTTGAGAGGGATTAAATTAAATTGAGAAATCTATTGCAAATTTAATTTAAATTTGATTTTTTGAAAATATAATCTAAATTGAATTTAAATTGCTTCCTTGATAAAAAAAAAGGTTGTTATCCAATTTACAGATCGATTCAATAAAATAAAATCAGTTAGATATTTGGAAAATCAATATGTATTGTTCTAGTTAAATGAGCTAGATATTTAGACTTTAACAAATTGTGTTTTCTTCATTTATGTACAACAAGATGTTTAACTATTAGTATGAGCAAAATTATAAAAAAAAAAACCCATAAAATAGAGGATGGAAATACCTCTAGTGAATGTCTGTTGTGATAAGGATAACTGTTAGTTATATCTAACTCTATGACTTAGCCAAATCATACGGGTTGTTTATCAAATGTACAACTGTAGCTCTCTTGATGTATTTACAATTCTTTACAACTGATGTAACTCTCCTGTGTATAAGTTTAGCTGCTATCAATACAAACCATTCATTCGAGCCTCTTACATGGTTTCAGAGCTAGTAAAATTCTAATCGAATTCTTTTCCTTTCTTTTTGTCTCTCACAGCAAATCTTCAATTTCTTTCTCGCCTTCAATCCATCTTTTAGCCATGTCGATAATCCCAGCAGCAAACACCACCGCCGCTCAAGCCTCCACCATCTCTTCTTTCCCAAATATTTCCCAACAAGTCTCGGTCAAGCTTACACCAACGAATTTTCTATTGTGGCAAGCCCAGATTCGACCAATTATACAGAGTTATAATCTCACAAGTCACATTGAAGGCCAGACAAATCCACCAGCGCAGACACTAGCAAACGGTGAGCCGAATCCTGCTTACCTCACATGGTTCCAACGAGACCAAATGGTACTCGCTTGGATTACCTGTTCATTATTTGAAGGAGTCCTCTCTCAAGTGGTTGGAGCTACCACTGCCAAAACAGCTTGGGAAAAGCTAGTTGCTTCTTTTTTGTCTGGATCGAAGCCACAAATACGCCAGCTTCGCTCAGCACTGCTCAAAATTTAGCGAAAACAAGACTCCATTACAGCCTATATGCAACGAGCCAAAGGGCTCTTTGATCAATTGGCAGCCTTAAATAGTCCAATTGATGAGGAATTATTAGTTGATGCGGTTCTTGGTGGGTTAGGAGAGTCCTACTGCCCATTTGTCCGAGCCTTGGAGGCCAAATTGGAACCGATCAAATTTGATAATTTATACGGTCTGTTGCTCAGTGAGGAAACTCAGCTTGGAGCCGACCAAGCAAATGTGATGATACCTCCCACTACTCAATATTGAGCAAAACAAAGCCCACCTTCAAGAGGAAGAGGCAGACGCGGAGGAAGGGGTCGAGGAAGGCAGAATCACCCCTATCAAAATTCCAATTTTGGAATGTCTAATTCACAAGGTAATGTCACTGATGCTCAAAATGTTACCTGTTTTAATTGTAATGGCTATGGTCATACTGCTCGACAATGCCCAACACCAAGAAGCTCAAACAATCGACCACCACAAAACAACATGAAACCGCAAAGCCACCTTGCCGCTGCCCAGCTTCCCAACAACAACACTTGGCTAGCAGACTCTGGTGCCACTCACCATCTTACTTCGGACTTGGATAACCTCGCCATTCACAATGAGTATTCAGGACCTGATTCAGTCACCATTGGAAATGGTAAAACTCTTCCCATTAAGAATATAGGACCTTCAACTGTTTCTATTGGTGATAATTCTTTCCTGCTTAATAATATTCTACATGTTCCATCTGCTTCAAATAATCTACTTTCTGTTCATTCTTTCACCAAAAATAATAATGTCTCTTTGGAATTGTTTCCCTATCATTATGATGTGAAGGATATCCCCACGAGACAGGTTTTGTTCAGAGGCCGGAGTAAGAATGGCCTGTATCCAATTCACTTCAACAGACAGCCGATTCGTGCAAACCTCGCTAGCTTAACTACCTGGCATGCTCGCCTCGGCCATGCATCTCTTAGGACTGTTCGTCAAGCTTTAAAAGATAGCTCCATTTCTGTTCAGCATTCTAGCTTATCTCATTTATGCCATGCTTGTAGCATTAGCAAAGCAAAGAAATTACCTTTTTTTTTACTTTTAATTTCAGGCTAAAGAGCCACTT
>AWUE01012042.1:0-20737 GCA_001974825.2 Corchorus olitorius
TTGATCTTCCGCCCCGCCATTAACTAAGTACGGGTACCCCTTTTATTTTTCTGCCCCCAAAGTTTATTTTCACCAGAGCCAACTTTTCTTAGTCTGACAAAAAAAAATAATAATAAGAGCCGCAAAAAACCTTAAAACGTGACCTCCCAAACCCTAGATTTCATTAGCCTTTTATACCCTAGACTCATTCCCTTTTTTGTTTGGGCTCAATTTAATTGAGTAAAAATAAGCCCACCTACATAGATCCATAAAAGAAACTAAAACATGAACCTCAACTTGGACTAAAAATAATGGGCTTGTCCCAACATTAATTAAGCCCAAATTTTGGTGTCTACAGCTGCCCCTCTTTGTGGACTTTACGAGAATCTTGAAAGACATAAAGACGTTCTTTTCATATTTCTAGATGAATGGGAAGTACACAAAGACGTAGACACCGTTGTGCTTGAACTCTATTCTTCTGTCTGCTCCTTCTCTTCAAACTTGAACTTCTTGACAAACTGCACTGGATCATTTAAAATTCAACCTTCACCACAGAAACTTTTCTTGGAGCGACTACATTGGATCAAATTGGAGATCAACTCTGATCATCGAAAACTTCTTAAAATGACCGCACCGGATCATCCGGAGATCAACTCTGATCTTCGAAAACTTCTTAAAACGACTGCACTGGATCATCTGGAGATCAACTCTGATCATCGAAGACTTCTTAAAATGACTGCACCGGATCATCTGGAGATCAACTCTGATCTTTGAAAACTTCTTGAAACGATCGCACTGGATCATCTGGAGATCAACTCTGATCTTCGAAAACTTCTTGGAAGGACTGCACTGGATCATCTGGATATCAACTCTGATCTTCGAAAACTTCTTGGAAGGACCGCACTGGATCATCTGGATATCAACTCTGATCATTGAAAACTTTTTTGAATGACCACACTGGATAATCTGGGATCAACTCTGATCACTGGAAACTTCTTCAAATGACAGCACTGGATCATCTGAGGATCAACTCTAATCATTGAAAACTTCTTTGGAATGACCGCACTGGATCATGTAGGGATCAACCCTGATCTCTAAAAACTTCTTAGAATGACCGCATTGGGTCATCTAGGATCGACTCTGATCAAACTTATTGGAATGACCGCACTGGATCATCTGGGGATCAACTCTGATCACTGAAAACTTCTTGAAATGATTGCACTAGATCATTTGGGGATCAACTCTGATCATTAAACACTTCTTGAAATGATCGCACTGGATCATCTAGGGATCAACTCTGATCTCTAAAAACTTCTACGAAAGGTAACACCGGATCATCTGAAGATCAACTTAGATTTCTGAAAGCTTTATGAAAGACCGCATAGGGTCATCATAAAATCAACTTAAATCTCTGAAAACTTCTATGAAAGACCGCACAGGGTCATCTGAAGATCAACTTAAACCTATGAAAACTTCTATGAAAGACCGAACAGGGTTATCTGAAGATCAACTTAAACCTCTGAAAACTTCTATGAAAGACCGCACAGGGTCATTTGAAGATCAACTTAAACCTCTGAAAGCTTCTATGAAATACCGCACAGGGTCATCTGAAGATCAACTTAAATCTCTGAAAACTTCTATGAAATACCGCACAGGGTCATCTGAAGATCAACTTAAATCTCTGAAAACTTCTATGAAAGACCGTGCAGGGTTATTTGAAGATCAACTTAAACCTCTTAAAACTTATATGAAAGACCGCACAGGGCCATGAACGTTAACTTAGATCTCTGAAAACTTTAGAAGATCACACTAAATGCCTGAAGGTAAAAAGACCGTACTGGATCATCTTAAACACTTGTACTTGACTCCTCATCTACCCTTTCTTGTATTCTTCTTTACCCTTTGTTGAAACGTTCGGATCCGGGGAACCCTGCCGAGACGACATTTGGAAATGGAGTCGCCACTAATCTTTTTTAAAGGTGTGATTAGTCACCTAAAGGCTACCTAAGCTAAGTAAGGTCCAAGGCTCGACAATGGACCCACTAAACCTAAGGTCCGGTCTTGTAACCTAAATCTAGGTTCGGGAGTCGATTACGCTCGGGGAAGGATTAGCACCCCCGAGTTGCCCGTCATGTGACGGTACCTCTATTCTAACTAGATCTATTGGGTCGAAAAGAAAAAAATGGTTGCTTTTAATCCTAATCTTGATTATTAAAAGGGTTATAAAAAGAAAATAAAACCATTTTTGGAACTGATGTCGAGAATTCGAAGAATATAATCGAACACCGTCGATTAATTCTATCACGATTCTCTTTCACTGTTTGCTCTCTTGTTGATCATTTTCTCTTCAAAAAGGAAATTTTGAAAATGCTGTGACAAAATCTTTTTACCATTTTTTTGATTTTTCTGAAACTTGACCACTTTTATTAATTTCCAAAATCTTCTTTTGGGTTTCTTACTTTATTTTCCAAAATCTTCTTTCGGAGTTTACTAAAAAAAGGGTTCTTTTTGAAAATGCTTACTTTGAAATCTCTTGATTTACTAATTTCTTAATTTTGAAAATCAAATAAGAGAGCATGATTTGAGAAACACTTTTGAAAACACTTTTATTACCTTTTTTATTCTTCTTCTTTTTTGATTTTGATATCTCTATATCAATGCATGTATGCAAATGATGAATGCAAAGTCCAATTATTAAAGTTAACTCACGTAACCCGAGTTTTTGAAAGCACTTCCCGGGATATGTGCTCGGAGCCCCGATGCATCCTGAGAAGAGTCGTTTCATCCTCAGAGACATTCAGTGGCCCCGAAAACTCGACCACTCACTGAATGCCCCTTCTTCGGAGGAGTTAAGGTCATTAACTGAATCTAAAGGCGGCATGAAATGTGAGCAGATATAATCAATGACAGATAAACATGATATGCATGTAGCTAAGTTCTATTTTAATACTACTCTAAATTACTAAATTATTACAAACCAAGGCTAAATTAAATTGAAATTAAACTAACAAAGAACAAAATTGAAAGAAATTAAAAGCTTCAGTGGCAAATTGGAGAAATTGGAGACCTATCTGCACATCAAGAAAACCATTAGCAAAATTCAAGGGCAAGGAGCATAAATTGAGTATAAGTGACATAAATCCAAGACCCAATTGCACAATCTTAGTCTAAATTTTCTAAACCAGGGAGTAAATTGAAGCAAACAAATAAATAGCAGTCTAAATTAGGGACCAAATTGAATGAAATTACAAATCAAGGCAAATAAGGACCAAATTGAATCAAACAAAAAGACTTAATTGAAAATGGAAACAAGTCATAAGATTTATGTGAACACAGAAACCACCATAAGGACTTCCCTGAATTAAATTACTACCTCATGGACCTAATTGCACAAAATAAGGACTAAATTGCGAGGAATTAAACCCTTACCTGAAGCGGGTTGGCCCGCGTGTCGTCCAGTTGAAATCCGGATCTGGCCTTGGATGTAGTATAAATACCAAGAGCTGTAACCCTAATTTCAAACTCCACCTTGCTTCTTTCTCCGCGCCGCCACCCTCAGCCGCCTGATATCGCGCCGCCGCGTCGGAACACCATGGACCCCCGTAGTCACCGTCGCCGGAGCCTCCTCCGGGGTCGAGAAAGAGCAGATCGTTCTGCCTTTGCCCCCTCGTTCCGGATCTGCACTTAATTTCCTCAAGAACGATCTCAAAGTCCTTCGAACAGTCCCATCCGAATCCCCACTTCAAACAACCCGATCTAACAATCAAGCCATCGGACCGTCTTGCTTTCAAGGTATGTGCTTTATCTCGACTTACTCTCTCTTTTCACCAAAAAAATTGCCTGAATAAACTACAAAAAGCCTAGACCCGAAGCTTTGGGCCTCCAACCTATAACAAGTGATTCCCTTCCATCAATCTCAACCCATCGAACCTAGAAATGAAATCCCCTTAAACTAAACCCTAGCTCTTGAACTCTCCCTCAAAAAATGCTAAGCTGTTCTAAAACCCTCTACTTTCCTTCTTTATTCTCTTTTTATCTTTTCTGTCTAATTTATGTGTATTTAAAAAATGAAAAGGAGAGATGAGAGTTTGTGTGTATGGAGGATTCTGTGAGTGAAAGGATCAGTGTTCTCTAATTTGAGAGAGAGGGTCGAGTCAGGAGTGTTAGAGCATTTTTTTTGTATGAAGAAGTGTGTCAGGGAATATGAGTTTGATTCGTTTATTGTTGAGTCAGAGAGAGCTGAGAGCGTTTTTTTTCTTGAGGTGGAGAGCTCCTGAATTTTTTTTGTCGAGGGAGAATCTAGGGAGAGGAAGATGAGTTGTGTGGAGAGTGGAGAATTTGAGAGAAAGAGGCTGAATTCTCTGTGGTGGGAGAGGGGTTCAGAGAAAGGTGTGAATTCTGTGTGGTAGTTCGATGGGAGGGAGAGAGATCTTGGTGTTTGTTTTTAGAGTGAGAGGCTGTAGTGAGAGAGTAGGAGCCTCCCCTCAATTGTGTCAACTTCATTCTTCTTATCTCTATTTCTATTTTTCTAACAGATTCCTGGTTGTCTTTTTGTGCAGATGAAACTTTGTTGCAAGCGTGTGAAGCAGGTGAGCTGGCAGAGGGAATCTTTTCTGGTATTTTCCATTCCTTTGACTTGTTAACATATCTTGATTGTTGATTCACTTGACAATCTGACTCTGCTTACCCTCTGCTTAGCTGACTTTGATCCTATGATTTGGATGAATTGAATTGTTTATGGTCTCTGCACACATTCTATATTATAGCAAAATTATGCACATTGTTTAGCTGGCCATTCCCACTAATTCCTTGCTAGGCACTGACTTGTTTAGGATGGTTGTCATGCTGCTATTTGATTGCCCTAATTTAATTGTCCACTCATTCAGATGCATTTTTGCTCAAAAGCTGTGATTGAATGTCCCTAAGCTTGTAAAACTACATGATAACCATCAAATGCCTCCTTGATTAAATGTCTCTGTTTTTGTCCTCCTGTTCATATATCCTGCTATACTTCCGTCACTTGCAATTTTCATGCATTTCCCATTGCCATTTTGTTCTTGGATGTGTTCTTCAACCTGAATGCTGCCAATTCTGAAGGGCACAATTCATGAACAGTGCAAGTAATTTGAACCTACCATGTTCTGAATTTTTCCTTTTATAGCTTTTGCAGGTTCGAGAGGGAAGAATTGAGGGAAAAGGACATGTACTGGCCTAGGCTTATTCCCCTTGCCAAGCCTTTGTTTTTCTGCTTGCAATCCTTGTTCATTCTCCCTTGCTTTTGTGCAATATAAATGTAATTTCCCTTTTTTTTGTCTAATTTGTAAAATGTAATGTAGTGAATGTTGGATGGTTATGAACTACATAAATGCCTACTGATGTGAAAATATGATGAATTGACTCATGCAAATGGTGGAATGGAATTGCTATTGTTGAATAGTTATTAAAAGTATTTTTCCTTCTTCCTTTTTTTTGACTTTTCAATTTGTATTCTTGTATTTTGGAATTAAGAACATAATTAAATTAAATGCAAATGCCAAGCAAATATCATGTGTACTAAATGACCTAAATGTTCTAAACAAAATGGAGAATTGACTCAGATGCCCCTAGTTGCAAATTAAGAAACAAAAATGATTTAAATAAAGGATTAAGATGCAACAATACTAAATGAAGTTAGACTCTGAAATATGCCAAAAGAATGCTAAAGGCGCACATTAAGATTTTTTTTTAGGTTTTTTCAAATGCAATCTATATGACTAAAAATGAATTAACTAATCTAAATTAAAAGTGAACTTAAAATGACCAAAACGCCCCCCTGAATATGCAAATGACCAAAATGCCCTTAATGTAAAAATGACAAAAATGATTCTAATGCAAATTAATGGTATATGATGCGATATGCTAATGCAAGATTCAAAGGACTAACTTACTAAAATGCTTTAGAAAATTACTAAATGCTCCTAATATAAAATTAACCTAAATTAAAGGATATAAGGCCAAAAATGTGTGTCTACACCATTCTTGGCTATTGTCTCTTCTTGTTTCCCTGTTCTCTCATGGCTCCTTTTTTGCCTACTAGGATATGTGATGTCCAGTCCTTCTCTATGATGCCCCCATGACTAATTCTTTAATAATTCTGAATCACTCCATCTTCGTTCATGTCATGTCCTGATGACTCTACTTTATGTAACACTTGAATGCTTCCTCCTTAAGACATGTGATGCTCTGCCATCCTTTCACTCTATAACCAAATGGCTCCCTGACAAAACTCCTTGCTTTGGATCTCACAGAGATGATCTGATGAAGCAGACTCTTTTGCCCCACGTCAGTCCTTGTATCAACTTCTTTGTCTTCCTACAAAAAAATTTTGACCAGAAGTCAAAGTCCAAAATGTGTTAATACCATGCAATTAGATTTGCTTAACACATGTCATGATTAAAAATGATTTCACATGAATATTGCCTTATTTGACCCTGAAAACATCTTTGTCAGAAAAATACCGCCTATATTGCCCCGTTTTTCCAAAATCAAGAAACTTTTCTCAAAAGATTTGGTGACCACCACTTAGAAGACTCCCCTTGCCAAGACTTAGACTGTTTCATCTTAGACTCACATATGGAATGCAAATCTTTAGCAAACTCATTTCTAAACTCTTTTTCAAAACATTTTCAAATCATCATTTGTTCAAAGATTTGAGTCAACACTGACTATTAAGAGGTTCCCAAGGGCTGGAAAGGCTAATTCTCGAAAAAGGAAGTGTATCGGCTTCTCTTGACACTGTTCGAATTTTTGGACAATTTTGTCAACTCTTATTCCGTGAATTGAATCAATGCTCAATGTTGCGAAAGAGGTCCTACTTTACTTGACTGCTTTGACAATCCTTATGAGGACTCAAGAATTCCCATTCTTGCTCTAGACTGCCCTTTCAGGTTTTCACCCTAGAGCCTTATCATTTTCTTCTTTTCTTTCTTTTTTTTTCCTCGCCACGCACTTGCACTGAAAACTATTGAAACCAATTTTGTCTTAAAATCTTTTTGAAAAACATTTTTTCTCTTTTGAAAAGATTGCACTTTGAGGAAAACATTTTTTTCTTTTGAAAAGATCACACCTAGAGGAAAGTTTCATTCCAATATCCCGACTTGATCAAAGATGGACTTTATTAGGCACGTAATGTAGGCTTGGGTTAAGGGTGCCAAAGAAAAGATAAAAAGGCTAAAAAATAGTGTTTGAGGGTGATTGAATCAAGGATCACTTCTTTGTCCTGTGAAGGGTTCTGTCAAACTCATCCTTTCCTCCGTCTTTTGCTTTTTCAACTTTTTCTTTTCTTTTTCAATTCTTTTCTTCTTTCTTCATTTTTCTTTTCCTCTCCTTTTTGATTTGAACTTTCTTTCTCGATGGAGTGAGTTCATTGTCTCTTTTGTGAACTCGATTCGATATCACGGGTTGCTCCATTTTCCAAATTCAAATGCAAATCTTCTTTTCATTTGCTGAGACAAAACCCTCTCTGTATCCTTGCCCCCCAATGTGGAGGGTGATCCTTGATTAAGTTTCATTTGAAAGAAAAGTTCATTCGGCTCAAAGGGGACAACAATGGATAATTTTTCTACAAGCGAAGGGAATAAGAAAGAAGGCCATTTATCACTTCAAGCCTGGACATTGAAAGGTAGCCTTGGAAAACTTAAACCCTTGCAAAAACCGATTTTTAGAAAACCCTTTTCTGAAAACACTTTCTTGAAAAGTATTTTTCACTTTTGAAAAACTCTTTGATCAAACTCAAAAAATTTGTGCCATTGCATGACATCTCAATCAGTCCATTTCTTTTTTTCATTTTTTGTTTTTTTTTTCTTTTGTTGATGGGAATCTTACAACTGATGTCTGCCTCTCTTTCATTCATCTTACCTCTGTACTGATGAATTTTGAGCATTTTAATCCACCACTCTGACTGATTATTGCTTGCCTTCATTACAAGAACATGAAAAGTCTCTTGAAAACCAGAGTTATCAGAAAAGGTACAACTTGGATTGTCTACCCTGGATTTATGGACCAACTTGCCCCTACAAGTGTTGGAGGAGACTTGAATTTGGCTTTTAAAAAACAATCTTCTTCAAGGCATATGTGGAAAGGTAACAAAATATCTTAAAGATGTGGAATTTCTGGTTCAATTAGGTTTCCAAGGAAAGAAATGGGCTCTTTTTGGGATAAAGGAAATGTGGAATTTAAGCTCAGTATTGACATAAAACAAATTGTCTTGTTGTCACTTTAAAAAAAACAACCTTTTATTTCGAAAACATTTTTATTCAAAAGACAACCCTTTCACTAAAGAGTTTTTTCTTATTTCTCAAAACCTTTTACTAAACCCCATTCTTTTGCTCATTGCCCAGATATTGCCCCTACTTGAGTGCTTTGGGAATTGTTCCTTAGTGGTGATCACCAAATTCTGCAAGCATTCACAATTTTCATTCAAAATGAACTTTTTCATTCAAGGAAACAAATGCAACTAATTTTGATCACTACAATCATGAGAAAATCTGAGTAAGAATCTCCAAAAACTGAAATACAATGCAAGTGCTACGCATATGTGATATAAGCACCAAAGTTTCATAATTCCCTATCCAACAGACTCCCAGTTCTCATTTTGACTAATCCGCAGCTAACTGGCCCTTCTGATGTAGTCTTCAATTTCCTTCTTGAACTCCCCATAATTCTCCAAAGTTTCATCTAGAATTTCAACGCACAGGTCACCTTGTTCTCATATCTATCTCAGTCAACCTTTGACTAAGCTCCAAGTAGTGAACTCAAGTTTCCAACAGATCTCCCATGTTTTCCTGAGAATGTTAGACTCCAACAAACAAGTAGAAACAAGTAATATTACAAGTGATCTACATGAATGAACTATATATATAAAATGCATCAATTTACAAATGACAATGATAATGCATGGTGGATGCATATATACAAGTGAATAACAAATGCATGATGGATGCAATGTGTGAATTGCAAATGACTTTTACCAAAGAAAAAGACAACTTAGAAAATCTTTCGGAATCTTCCACCAAGATTTTAGAAGTCGTCCCTTCCCCACATCCAAGTTTCAATTACCACTAAACTGTATCT
This sequence comes from Corchorus olitorius, assembly GCA_001974825.2. NCBI lineage: Eukaryota > Viridiplantae > Streptophyta > Magnoliopsida > Malvales > Malvaceae > Corchorus > Corchorus olitorius. The sequence goes on from AWUE01012042.1 coordinate 9,091, forward strand.
AATTGAAATTCTTCACTTGTGTGACAAATAATAAAATATGAGTGCAAATTGTAAAGATCCATTCCACAACATTTTGGGGAAAAAGTAAAAACATTCGATTAACGGATGAAACAATTGGTTCAATACATCACTCTAAAATAAACATCAATTCTTCTCCAAACATATCAACCCGTAGTTGTAAAATTTAATAATCTGCCTATATTGTTCAACAGCATCCTCCAGGAATTCTAAGCAACTTGGCACATCCTCTGTGTAGACACATTATTCTTTGCCTAAGCCTAAACTTTTGATCAAGTTTTAATACTTTGTTGTCTAACCTTTCATAGCCCATTTCCTTTTAAAAGCCCAAACTTTGTCAATTATACCCAAACTCTTATCAACCCCAAATTTTTATTAAACCTTAGTTCATTTCTTTCCTCAAACCAAAAGTATGTGATCTTTCTACTGTTAGGAGCCCCTTTCTTTTACCAAGCCCATTACCTAGTTTGTTAGGAGCCCATTTCTTTTACCAAGCCCATTACCTAGTTTGTTAGGAGCCCATTTCTTTTACCAAGCCCATTACCTAGTTTGTTGGGCTAAGCATTGGATTGGAATATTGGTTGCCTATGGACTAATGGAATGTCTTGGGTCCATTTGCCCATTTTTAAGGTACTTCGGGCTTTGGATTTGGGAAGGGCCCAAATATGAAAAAAGAAGAGAAAGAAAGATCAACTTGGCCCAATTATTAACTTACAAGTCCAATACAAAAATAACCATAATTACATGCCAAAAAAAAAGAGAGAATACATAGAGGATTATTTACTACAATGCTAAATAAAGAGTACAGGAGGTCCAATACAAAAATAACCATAATTACATGCCAAAAAAAAGAGAGAGAATACATAGAGGATTATTTACTACAATGCTAAATAAAGAGTACAGGAGGATCACGTGACCCATTTTTAATCTTATAGTCCTAAGCTCCAAAAAATACCTGCAAAACAAAAATAGAGAAAATTAGCAGTAATTCAAGTCCTAAATAAGCAAAGTAAGCAAATTAAGCTTTAAGAGGTGTTTAGTACTTAACTTTTTCAGACTTGGGGGACCAAGCTTGGATGGTCCCCCTCGCCACGTCAGCAAGAGGATGCTTCAGCCAAGGGCACAAAACAGGGAGTTTGCAGCAACAAAACACAAACAAACAAAACAAAAGAGAGATTAGCAGACCATTAGGGGAGACTTGCAAACCAAGTTCTTGGCAGGTCAGGCCTTGTCCTTAAACAGGCTCCACTGCAGGCAAAGCATTGCAAGCCAAGTACACATCCAACTGTTAACCATTGGATGGAGGTACTAATTCCGAAAGGACCAAGATCAGAGGATACAGGGTGTGAGCACACAAGAGTGCAGTGAGGCAATACAACAACAGATAATCACAATGCCAAAGTGTGGCATTCACACTCACACACACTGCATACACAAGCAAAGAGCCAATTGAAATGCTCATTCAGTACACATCACCAGTTCAGGCGCCACATCAAGAATTCAGGAGCCAAAGGAACAAAGGGATACAATGCCACGTGAACAGTTACATGTCATCAAAGGGCCATGTAAGCAAATACAGGTAATCAGAAAGCCACATAAGCATTAACAAGATAGTCTCCAGTACATTTGCAGGAAGAAACAGAACATGTGAAACATATAATAGCCCTAGGATTTTAGGCAGAGGCAATAGGTGGAAATATCACAGGGAAAGAAGACTTATGGCATACAATACACCATCCCACAACAATACAAAACCAATTCCTCAAGTCATCAACCAATGAGCACATGACACTCAGCTGCACAAGACATTTATATACAAACCCAAGCCCTTCTTTTTCACACGGATTCCAAGAAGAAGAAAAAACCCTAGTTTTCTTTTCTTTTGAACCTACAGAAAAACCCTAGTTTCTGGATCCCAAAGAAGACCAACAACAACAAGTTTAAACCTAGCTTTCCAAAACTCCACAGAAAACCAGAAAACACAACTTAAGTTTCTCTAGTATATAGTAGGCATCGAAAAAAAAAAGAAAAAGAAATACCTTTCCTCACCCTTTCTTTCAAACCCGAACCTCCAATCGTTGTCTTGAGTCCCCTATCCCTTCGAAAACACATAACAACCAAAATGACAGAGATTTCATTCAGTTTGGTTCGTTTTCAAAGTCCCTAAGATCTAGATCTCAGTTTGCAAGAGTACTAAAGAAAAAAGGAAGAGGAAGGGTTGTAGATCAGCATACCTTGAAGTTGGGATCGTTAGGCCGTGAGATTCTTCCGATCGAAGAGTGGAGTTTGGCATCTGCAAACCCAGATCTAGTGAGATCTGTTTGGATTCGCGAAGAATCAACCACAGCGCTGAGATCAGGGAAGGGAGAGGAACTTTTTGGTAGAGTTTGACGTCCATCGGAGGACCCCCGGAGCTCCGACACGGCAGCCCCACCATAGAGGACGACTTTCGGCGGCTTGGAGAGAGAAGGTAAGGAGAAATTAGCTTTTAGGTTTTAGGTTTTGTGATTTTCTGTTGGTATTTATAGGCATGACGTAATACTGAGCTTATTTGATTAGGTCCTTTAGTTATTTGCATTATAGTCAATTTGGTTGTTTATTATTTTAAATGTATACACATTGGCCCCTATTTTAAATCGATCGAATCCAAATAGTCCTAATCGTGTTCACATAAAGACCAAAATTTATTTCCGTTTTCAAATAGGCCCCTGATTTAGTTCGATTTGGCCCCCCATGTGTAAATTCGGTCAATTAGGTGCCTATCAGTTGATTTTAAGTTAGATTAAATAGCTATTTAACTTAAATATTTAAAAGGGAATTAACTTTGTTAAATAGAATAAGTTTAGTAATCATAATTAATCCGAAATTGTGAATAAAATTCCTAGAAATTAATATTTTTTAGGAGTTATAGTTAGGAATGTTTAAGAAATAATCCAAAAAGAATCTTAAGATATAATAGGTTCAATTTGGGTCTTATTGGGCCTTTAGACTTAAAATTGTTCACTTGGGCCTTGATGATATTCTATTGGGCTTGTTACTCTAGCTTAGTAAATTAGGATAATTACAAGAATTTTGGCCAAATAATTGAGGATTAAAAGTAATAGAATTGATTAATATGGAATTTAGGAATAAATTGTTTGGAAATTGTTAGCTTAGGTAGTTAGAAATTAAAATTGCCATTAACCATTATCATGAAAATATTGATTAAGGCTTGGTATGAGTTTTTTTTTAAACTTAATTTTGTTGGGTCTTTATATTATATGATTAATTGGGTGGGTCAATTGTGTTTGGGCCATAAATTTCTGTTGGGCCTTTGGGACATTTAATTGTTATTGGGTCAACTTGGGTTTTAGTTGGTAGGTTTGGACTCCACTTTATGAGATGGGCTTCCTTTGGTTTCTTTACCAATTTGGGTTTTGGACTTGTATTGGGCTTCCTTGAATATTAAGACAAAGATTGGGCTTTAGTTATTAAGAGCAATTTGGGCTTTGGGTTTAAGTTCACTTACTCCTCTAAGATGGAATAAAATTGTACTTAGGAAATTAAATATGCTTCATATGCATTCACGTTTAAATTTCATATTTATATTTCCTTATGTTGTAATTAAATTATGCCATGACATGTGAAATTGAAAATTTGAATCCGATGATGGAACGATAATTGGGACTTAGACAATTTTTGTCGGTTTCAATTTATCCTTTCTAGGCTTGGAATTTCCGGACGGGGGTCTTAGCCAGTATGAGTGGCGGGTGCCCGGATGGAAATCCTCGTATAATTATTCGGTAAAGAAAGTTTGCATGTAATCGGAAAACATGCATCATTTGCATTCATGCATCTAAGGCTAGATCTAGAAATTGTAATTAATGGTTAAAGAAAATCAAAGTAAAAAAAAGAAATTGAAATAGAATAAAACCATTTTCTTCAAAATTAAAAAGAGTTTGCGTTTGTAAATTGTTCTCTTTTAGTTTTATGAGATAAAATTCAAAAGGAAAAATTGAGCATTTCAAAATTAATAAAAAGGCTTTCAAAAATCCAAAAAAATTCAAAACTCAAAATCAAAAAGAATTTCATCAAGTTTTAAATTGGGACAGTTCCCACCAGTTTTAAGTTTTAAATTGGGAAAGTTCCCACCAGTTTTAAGTTTTAAATTGGGAAAGTTCCCCGTTCAGTTTTTCAAAGTTCTCACCAAGTTTTAGTTTTCAATTTAGGGAAAGTTCTTGTCATTTTCGGTTTTAGTTTTCAAAAATGGGAAAGTTCCCATCAAAAGCACTTTTTAAAATCAAATTGTTTTAATGGTAAGTTTTAAAGAAAATCCTCTCATGAGGAACCCAAAAAGAGAACAAACAATAAACGTGTTTAATTCCCGACAATCCTATTTCAAAATTCAAAACCATTTTTGCTTGTTTATTCGCTTAATGTCGATGATTAAATGGCATGAAAATACTTAAAGGTAGAAATAACCAATAATAGAAACCCTCGTTAAGTCTAGACTAGTCAATGCCGTCTACTGACGGGCGTCGTGGGGGTGCTAGTCCTTCCCCACGCGTACCCGACTCCCGAACCTTTAAGACTCTGGTTAGAATACCGGTTATTAGGTTTAGTTTTGCCTTTGCCAAGTTTATGTTAATATTAAACTTAATAATCTGATAGGTGGCTAATCACACCTAGGTTAAAAAAGATTAGTGGCGACTCCCAAAACATAGGGAATAGTAGTTTCCCCCCCTTTCATTTTCCTTAAAGTCGTTAAACGACAGGGTTCGGACACCCCGGACCCGCAGGTTGCGACACTCTGAAGCGACCCCCTCCATTCTTTCTGCAATGATGCAACGAAACCATAGTTTCTGCCACTATGATAGCCGATGGATCAGCTCCATGAGAAACTTGGTCAAATAAGTCAATTATCGCTCCATTTACATGCCCCAACTCTATCAAAAACAACACTAATCCATATATGAGTAGAGTAAAGACTGCCAATCTCTTATCATCTTGCAGGTTCTTTTTTACAAAGTTTATAAGATAAATTGTTGCGATCTGCTTTCCTCCCATTTAAGCATTTCCCCTAACGTTCTCCACTTCCTCGCAAAGAACCTTTGCCAAGTTACTGTCCCAAGTAGAATCCTTTTGTGCCCAATATACCCTATTGTCTGCTTCAGCCCTGATCTGTAACATATCCCTGTATTCTTCCACAATTGTTGTCATATCCACCTCATTAAACACAAAACACTTGTAGGACATATCCTAGAAGTAGATTGCTGCCTTTAAAAGATTCTCGTCAACCTTTACGCTCAACAAGTCCCCAATATGCCCATATAAGTACTCAAACCTAGCTTTTTGGTCATCAGATATCTGCCCCCAGATTTCAATAAGTTTGTCCAAATCTTTATTCTGTTGGAGGTCCAAATGAACTGCCTCTGGTAGAACCAGCACAAACCCTTCTTTTAGGCAATCGCCCCTCCTCTTCTGTTATGCTGAGAAGAACCACTTGATGTGTTCGTATTTCTCCCATGGAAACCATCCCTCACCAATGGAATCCCCTAATTCGTCCATAGTCAAATGCTGCCCTTAATTCCAAAAATGCTGCGGAATGGGTCCCTACATGCAATGCAAAAATGCAAAAGAATATGCCAAGAAAAAGAAAACAAAACAGAAAGAAAACATTAGTAACAAAATATGAGGAAAATAATAAAGAAATTGCAATTACGACAAAATAACAAAAAGATGCCCCTGTTACATTATTTAAAAACCAAGAAATGGGCAGAAATTTCCCCAGGGCAGGTAGTCTCCTATTGTGAGTAATGGGCGTACCCACTCTACGGTCCAAAGTTGAAAAATGGTAAAAGCATAAATGTTAGAAGTGCCCCTTCTTTGTGTCCTACACACTCATTTCTGGGGTTTGGCTCTATACCGGCTGGCTTTCTCACACTATATGTTGGGTTCTTTTGTCAGACTCTTCTAAAGGTTCTCAAATTGTCCTCATTGTCGCCCACTCTAGGCTAGTAAGGCCCCCAGTTCTCACCCATTATAGGCTCATTGAAAAGGGTTCCATTTGGGTGGAGGTTTTTCACATAACCCATACGGAGATCTTAATTGATCCCAGGAAGGTTAGCTAATTCGCCTCCAATCTAAAGGGTATAAAATTCAAGCCCCGGGTTCGGGCTGATGCATGCAATGCAAAAGTGATGTGAGTGCAGAAGGGACAAACAAACCTTTACCAATACTGACATGCAGAAAATCAAATTACCATAAAGAAAAACTAATGCTGAACCAAAACAAAAAACAACAAAATGGTTAAACCATAAATAATAATGAATCATAAATAAAAACAAATATTCACACAACAATAAAACATGGCAAAAATCAAGAAAAAATGCAACCAATTATTATTAAGATCCTAAATCTGGTTAAACTAAGTCTGGCCTGACTCTCTAACTAGTCCCCAGTGGAGTCGCCAAGCTGTCGTAACGTGTGGGTCCGGGAACCCTATTGCTCCGACTTGAAATAACAGGAGTCGCCACTAACCAATTTCTAGGTGTGATTAGTCACCTATTTACCATTAAAACCTAGTTAGGTCCCATGCTTGGCAAAACCTGACTAAGCCTACTGATCTGATCTTCTAACCTAAGTCTAGGTTCGGGAGTCCATTACGTTCAGGTAAGGATTAGCACCCCTGAGACGCCCGTCAAATGACGGTACCATTACTCTAACCAGATTCTATGTGGGTCAAAATGTAATTGGTTGATTTTATCCTAATCTTGCTTATTAAGAAAATTATTAGAATAAATAAATAAAAAGTAATAGATAAGTAGCTCTAATAATAAAATAAATAAAAATCTTTTTTGGTTTTTTTTATGTCTTTACTCTAATTAATGCATGTATACAAATGATGAATGCAAAATCAAAATTATTAGACCAATTCACGTAGTCTTGGGTTATTGAAAATTCTTTTCGAGACATATGCACGGAACTCCGAAGCATTCCGAAAGAACTTTCTCATCCTCAGAGACATTCAACGAGTCCCGAAAACTCGATCACTCGTGAAAGCCCCTTCTTCGGAAGGCTATGGTTATTGTTTATTTAGTGGCATGACAATTAATAAATAACATTAAAATGCATAATTAAACATGAATGCATATGACCTAATCCTAATTTGGTTTTAATTAAAATAAAATTAAATCTAATTAAAATTGAAATATAATCAATTATTGAGCAATTAAAACTAATGCTAAGTTAATTACATAATTATTAGACCATTAAATTAACCAATTACAACCTTAATTGCATGAATAAAAATTAAATAGACCCTTAATTGCATGAAAAGCAAACTGTTGCATACCCAAACGAAATAATTTAAAAAAACAGTAACCAAATCGCATAAGATCTCAAATTAGATTAAATATCTAGGACTAAAATAAACTAAATTAAAGCAAAAGGATTTAATTGCACTAATCTCAGGGACCTATATGAACACGGGATGAACTTTGTGACTTTATGTGTATTGCATAAAAATTTAAAGGACCCGATTGCATTAAAACAGAAAGACTAATTTATTGCATAATAAGGCACCCAAATCGCAAAAAAAAAAGTACAATTTTCCATATCCAAACTAAAACAGAAACTTTGAATCTGAATAAAATAAAAAAAAAAACTCATGTGATGTGCATAGGAACCAAATACTTAAAATCGTTCATTCAATAATCAAAATTACCAAATTTGATGACCTAATTAGAAAAACAGAAAAATTAAAAGTGTTGAGAGGACATTATACCAAACTGAAATTGTTGATGGCGTTAGAAGGCTTTCATGACTTTGGGCAACGTGCTTCTTTCAATCTTTTTTTTTATCCGAACTTCTTTCAATCTTTGCTATCTAAACAATCAGGATATATTTCTTTTTGCCTGCTTGATCAAAATCTCAAAATTCAAAGAGTCTCTCTTTTCTTATTTTTTGTGTGCCAAAGCTTCTTTTTACCAAACAATTTTCGGCTCCCTAATTCTTAACCTAAAAAAAATATCCACAACCCTAGAGACTTATCTATCCTTTTATACCTAGAGTTCTTCCCCTATTGGGTTTGGACTCAATTTACATGAAGAGAAATAAACCCACTTACATGGACCCATAAAAAAAATAATAATAATAACAAGTGGATCAGCCCGCGCTGGCGCGTCGGGCGTTTAGCAATCTACTTCTTTGAACATTTTTGTATTCGAATTAAATTGTTTAATACGTACGAAATTACTATGATTTTAAATGTGTTGCATCTTTAAAAGGCTATACTATTAACATTGAGCATATTTAGCAATAAATTAAAAATATTAATTTGTACATGAACAGGTGCAATAGCTTCAATTTTATTTTCTCCTCTAAAATGTGTAGCGCTTAAACAAAAACTAAGTTTACTCTCTTCTACATATGGACATGAAAGGCCTGAAGAGAGGTTACAATTCTAGATAATTAAGGGGGATATGATTTATTATAACATTTATGTGAAAGGAAAGGATAATTACAAAAAAGGGCTTAAGGGCAAGAACTGGCTAGAAAGTAACCTAGGGTCTTCTTAGTAATTTGGCAAGTGAGAAAAGACAGAAAAGGACAAAAAAAAGTTCAAATGAAGCCTCCTCATCGATCCTCAAAAGGGGCCTTTGGTAAATTCCCTAGGTCTTTCAAATACTATTTAGTATATATATATATAAAACATGAGTTTCAATTTTGGACTAATAATGGGCTTGTCCCAAAACTAATTAAGCTCAAATTTCAGTGTCTACAGCTACCCCTCTTTGTGGACTTTTTGAGAATCTTGAAAGACGTAAAGGCGCTCTTTTCGTATTTTTAGATGAACGGGAAGTACACAAAGACGTAGACACTGTTGCACTTGAACTCTTTCTTCTTTCGCTCCTTCAAGCTTCAAACTTGAACTTCTTAAATAACCGCACTAGATCATTTAAGATGCAACCTCGATCACGGAAACTTTTCTTGGAGTGACCATACTGGATCAAATTGGAGATCAACTCTGATCATCGAAAACTTCTTGAACGACCACACTGGATCATCTGGAGATCAACTCTGATCTTTGAAAACTTCTTGAAACGACCAGAGCCAGATCATCTGAAGATCAATTCTCATCTTCGAAAACTTCTTGAAACGACCGCACCGGATCATCTAGAGATCAACTCTGATCTTCGAAAACTTCTCGGAAGAACCGCACCGGATCATCTGGACATCTACTCTGAACTTCGAAAATTTCTCGGAAGGACCGCACTAGATCATCTAGAGATCAACTCTGATCATTAAAAACTTCTCGAAATGACCGCACTGGATCATTTGGAGATCAATTCTGATCATTGAAAACTTTTTGGAATGACCACCGGATCACCTGGAGATCAACTCTGGTCTTCGAAAACTTCTTGAAAAGACCGCACCGGATCATCTGGAGATCAACTCTGATCTTCCAAAACTTCTTGGAAGAACCGCATTGGATCATTTAGGGATCAACTCTGATCTCTACAAACTTCTTGGAATGACCGCACTGGGTCATCTGGGATCAACTCCGATCAAAGAGAACTACTTGGAATGATCGCACTAGATCATCTGGGGATCAATTCTGATCATTGAAAACTTTTTGGAATGACCACCGGATCACTTGGAGATCAACTCTAGTCTTCGAAAACTTCTTGAAAAAACCGCACCGGATCATCTGGAGATCAACTCTGACCTTCGAAAACTTCTTGGAAGGACTGCACTGATCATCTAGGGATCAACTCTGATCTCTAAAAACTTCTTGGAATGACTGCACTGGATCATTTGGGGATCAACTCTGATCATTAAAAACTTCTTGAAATGATCGCACTGGATCATTTAGGGATCAACTCTGATCTCTAAAAACTTCTACGAAAGATAACACCAGATCATCTGAAGATCAACTTAGATTTCTGAAAGCTTTATGAAAGACCGCACAGGGTCATCATAAAATCAACTTAAATCTCTGAAAACTTCTATGAAAGACCGCACAGGGTCATCTGAAGATCAACTTAAACCTCTGAAAACTTCTATGAAAGACCGCACAGGGTCATCTGAAGATCAACTTAAATCTCTGAAAACTTCTATGAAAGACCGCACAAGGTTATCTGAAGATCAACTTAAACCTCTGAAAACTTCTATGAAAGACCGCACAGGGCCATGAACGTCAACTTAGATCTCTGAAAACTTTAAAAGATCGCACTAGATGCCTGAAGGTGAAAAGACCGCACTGGATCATCTTAAACACCTGTACTTGACTTATCATCTACCATTTCTTATCTTTGTCTTTACCCATTCTTGGCTATTGTCTCTTCTTGTTTCCATGTTCTCTCATAGCTCCCTTTTTTTTTTTGCCTACTAGACTATGTGATGTTCAGTCCTTCTCTATGATGCCCCCATGACTAATTCTTCAATAATTCTGAATCACTCCATTTTCGTTCATGTCATGTCCTGTAACTCTTGAATGCTTCCTCTTCAAGACATGTGATGCTCTACCATCCTTTCGCTCTATAACCAAATAGCTCCCTAACAAAACTTCTTGCTTTGGATCTCACAAAGATGATCTGATGAAGCAGACTCCTTTGCCCCACGCCAGTCCTTGTATCAGCTTCTTTGTCTTCCAACAAAAAAATTTGACCAGAAGTCAAAGTCCAAAATATGTTATTACCATGCAATTAGATTTGCTTAACACATGTCATGATTAAAAATGATTTCACATGAATATTGCCTCATTTGACCCTGAAAACATCTTTATCAGAAAAATACCGCCTATATTGCCCTGTTTTTCCAAAATCAAGAAACTTTTCTCAAAAGATTTGGTGACCACCACTTAGAAGACTCCCCTTGCCAAGACTTAGACTGTTTCATCTTAGACTCACAAATGGAATGCAAATCTTTAGCAAACTCAATTCTAAACTCTTTTTCAAAACATTTTCAAATCATCATTTGTTCAAAGATTTGAGTCAACACTGACTATTAAGAGGTTCCCAAGGGCTGGAAAGGCAATTCTCGAAAAAGGAAGTGTATCGGCTTCTCTTGACACTGTTCGAATTTTGGACAATTTTGTCAACTCTTATTCCGTGAATTGAATCAATGCTCAATGTTGCGAAAGAGGTCCTACTTTACTTGACTGCTTTGACAATCCTTATGAGGACTCAAGAATTCCCATTCTTGCTCTAGACTGCCCTTTCAGGTTTTCACCCTAGAGCCTTATCATTTTCTTCTTTTCTTTCTTTTTTTTTTCTCGCCACGCACTTGCACTGAAAACTCTTGAAATCAATTTTGTCTTAAAATCTTTTTGAAAAACATTTTTTCTCTTTTGAAAAGATTGCACTTTGAGGAAAACATTTTTTTCTTTTGAAAAGATCACATCTAGAGGAAAGTTTCATTCCAATATCCCGGCTTGATCAAAGATGGACTTTATTAGGCACGTAATGTAGACTTGGGTTAAGGGTGCCAAAGAAAAGATAAAAAGGCTAAAAAATGTGTTTGAGGGTGATTGAATCAAGGATCACTTCTTCGTCCTGTGAAGGGTTCTGTCAAACTCATCCTTTCCTCCGTTCTTTGTCTTTTCTAACTTTTTCTTTTCTTTTTCAATTCTTTTCTTCTTTCTTCA
>AWUE01012043.1:0-22120 GCA_001974825.2 Corchorus olitorius
ATATATTTTTAATAAAATTTAGAAGTGAAAACACATTTTTTTAGAAATACATTTTCATCAATTAAGTTAAAAAATATAAAAATTTCATAAAAAAGGAAAATTAGTTAATATAGTGATTAAGTTAAAAAGAAGAAGATTTTTAAAAAATCCTTATCCAAATGAATCTCCCTCTTGAATATCCTCATCCAAACACACTCTCGGTGTGTATGTTGAAAACTAATTGTCTCCATGGAATTTTGTCAAGGTTCAGATACTGGAATCACATCAAATGTTTCCATTCCCTTCATCAAGACAAACCCCAAAAACCCACCAAACCCAAATTTACCAAAACCTTAAAAAACCAATGAAATCGCTTGATGTTGAGCCATAAGTTTACATGAGAGACACAATATCGAACATATACAAAATCCTCAAGTACTCAACTTGGGACTCGGCTGAAACCCAACTGAAACAGTTACCCATCAAATGGGACTCTTTTACAGTCAACCAAGTCCTCAAAACCCACCCTCCAATGGAGAAAGCGTGGCTTTTTTTCAACTGGGTTGGTAAAGTCAGAGGCTTTAAGCATGACCAGTTCACTTACACGACCATGCTTGACATTTTTGGAGAAGCTGAGAGGATTTCATCAATGAAGTATCTGTTTTCAGCAAATGCAAGAGAAGGAATTGAAAATTGATGCTGTTACTTATACTTCGATACTGCATTGGCTTTCGAAGAGTGGAGATGTTGATGGGGCAGTGGAAATGTGGGAGGAAATGAGAGGGAAAAGGTGTTTTCCTTTTCCTACTGTTGTTTCATATACGGCTTATATGAAAGTTTTGTTTGATAATTTAAGGAAGGTACTGCTGTGTATAAGGAGATGCTTCAGTCTGGGATTTCTCCTAATTGTCATACTTATACAGTGTTGATGGAGTATCTTTTTAGAGCTGGTAAGTGGATAAAAGTTTTGCTTGAATATTGTTGTCTTCCTGTTTGTCGAATTGTCTAAATGGGATGCATATTTCTTTAGGATGTATATATTAGTACACTGTAGTACTGTACATTGACACACTGATTTCATTGCATTGTAATTTTCAACCATTGATGACATAAAGTTCTATTTTTAACACTCTCTTTGGCTCTTGTTTGAAATGGATGAAAACTGTAAAATGGGCCCTCACTGTGTGCAGAATCCATAATACGGTAATACCCATCCTCAGTTCCAATAGACTTACTTAAAAAAGGCTTAATTTGAGTCCTTTTCTTAGACTCCTCTTGTCCTTTCATTTTTTTTGGTGCCAATGTCTGCATCTTGGTTGAAAATCACATTGTCTTAACTGTGCAAAATTGTTGCATTATGGTATGAGATTTGCAAGGATTGATGTTTGTTGGTTTTCTGGTGGATTTAGGGAAGTATGATGAAGCCCTTGACATTTTCAACAAAATGCAAGAAGCTGGAGTCAAGCCTGATAAAACTGCATGCAATATTTTGGTTGAGAAATGTTGCAAAGCAGGGGAGACGGGCAATGATCAAAATCCTAAAGTACATGAAAGAAAATTATCTTGTCCTAACTCCTACGGTACCCCATATTTCTAGCTCTTAAAACCTTGAAAGTTTCTGGTGAGAGCAATGCCCTCTGGGAGATTCATCCTCATATCTCTGTTGAATGCATTGGCAGTGGAAAAGAAGTTGAGTATACCAAGTATGCTACTGAAGCTCCTTTTGACACAGAACTAGTCGGGATTCTTCTGAAAAAGAAAAATCTTCTTGCCATAGACAGCTTACTCACTGAGTTGATGAATAAGGATATCCGGTTGGACTCTGAAATGATCTCTATGATCATTGATATAAACTGTAACCATTGCAGGCTTGATGGTGCTTTATTGGCCTTCAGATACAGTGTGAAAACTGGTATAAATCTTGAGAGAACTGCATATCTTGCTTTGATAGGCAGTTTAAAAAGATCAAATACATTTACTGATATAGTGGAGATTGTTGCGGAGATGACTCATGCTGGACATTCTCTTGGAGTTTATCTAAGTTCACTCTTGATCTATAGGCTTGGATGTGGCAGAAGACCCACTTGTGCTGCAAAGATTTTCAATTTACTGCCTGATGATCAGAAATGTGTGGCTACCTACACTGGTTTGGTTGGTGTCTATTTCGCTGCTGGTACTGCTGATAAAGGACTTAAAATATATAAAACAATGCAAAGGAAAGGAATTAATCCTTCTTCAGGCACATACTGTGTTCTATTAGCTGGTCTTGAGAAACTTGGTAGAGTCTCCAACGCAGAAAATTACAGGAAGGAAAAGAAGAGCCTGCAGAAGGATGCTTATTTCCGTGAATCCATTCCCATCGAGGAAAAGATATGTGACCTCCTATTTGCTAGGGATGTGGTATCTTGATCAACTTGTCAGATTCTATTAGCATGCCCATTTTGATGGAAATCTGCCAAATTGGTGTAATTATAATTTGATTAGAGAGGGCTTGGACAATACTGCTTATGAATGGTTTCTAAAGGAAGATTGCTGAAAAATTTAAGGCAAGAGGGGCCAAAAGAATTGGTATGGTCCATATATTCAAGCTCTTTGTTGTTGCTTTTACAGATAGGACTCTCATCCTGAAATCTTGAACAAATGTTACATTTTTAAATGTGAGAACATGGGAGTGACTGAAACAGAGTTCCAGGTATTTGTTTGAGATCGATACATAGGGCTCACTTCTGGGGAAATAACATTGACTAATTTTCTTGTAAATGTGTTTTGACTGCAATAGCTGATTTTTACAATAATTACATGAATAAAGTTCTGTTCATTTCGGCTCATTTTCCCTATCTAAATGGCTAAAGTTATATGCCAAAAAAAAATGGCTAAAGTTAAAGATGCTCCCATTAGCCTTCTGTTGGTATATATTAGCAGAGGCCATAGGGCAAGCATTTTGAACTGCAGGTGGATTTGGAAGATGCCACCTTTTCACAACTTTTGAAATATACCATATGATTGGTACATTGATATGATTAAGGTATGAATGGCACCAAAGACCGACAAAGTTTTATGATGGAAGTACAATTGCATGTGATTTAAGGAAAAAATCCAGTGGCCAACGTTGGCATTGACATTTACATGACACAACATAACGGTGAATGTCTTCGAATATGACAGCATTGAGTATCTATTCCCCAAAAATCTTGATTGTTTAAGCATATTAAGGTTCCTCTTTGAGTGTATATGATTAATTACATACACGTTCTGTCTTTTGTTTAGGCCAGGCAAAGACAAAATCAGAGGGGAAAGGAAAGAACAATACAATACTGCAATTATCCATCAGGATTATTCCTGCTGTAAATATTTTATATGGTCTTAATTTATTTAGATCTTGATTTAAAATCAACAAAGGTTGTTAATATTCGAGCATATCCAAAATGGGTTTCTAAAATTTTTTCATATTTTATTTCATTTTCTACTCTTGCACATGGCAGCAAGACCCTCTTCCCTCCCCTGTTCCAGGTTTAAAAAATGAAGACAGAAATGATCCATGTCCTTATTCAATGGCCACAACAACCTAATAAACTTCCATGAGATTATTAACATGACTAGATTCCTAAACAAACTAAAATAAGGATGAATTTTTAATTAATTTGATGATCTTTGACATAGTTTAAGATGTGCAAGTGCAACCTAATTATTTATAGCTGAAAATGTGGATTTTGTTTGTTAGAACTTAAACAACAACCCAAGAACATAATTGTACAATGAATTTGAGCCAGCTCAAAGGAAGGGAATGCTGAGTCAGGTTGGTGACAAGGTCATCAATTTATCCTTCAAAGTTCAAAGAGCTCTCTCTCTCTCTCTTAATGTGTAGCAGATAACAATTCCAAATCATTTAAATCACTGTTTCCACGTTGTTTCACCACTTGTTTGACCATGGAACAATGAAATAAGCCTGTTTTTGCTGAAACATTTGTCATCTACAAGCAGAGAGCACGACCCATTTCTGTTCTAAGTTTAAAATTGTTATAAATGGATTTGCAATCTGTTTAAACAAACAAATATTGGGACAAGGTCTTCATTCTCACATAATTAAGCAAGTAACTTGATCAAGATTCAAGAAAACAGGGCTACCACTAAACCTGCTTAATTGATGATTTCCTGCAGTTTTTCCATGATATTTTTGGAACTTCATGATCTCCACGGGTCAATCTATAAATTAAAACTATGATTAAGTAGTATATGTATAGGCAAGCTTGTACATGTAGAAATAAAGCTATATATCGATCTAATTAAGCATGCATTAATAATCAAATTCTTAAGTATTAATAACCATAATTACGCTGGCAGCTATCTGCAGCCACATCCTTTTCCTTTAATGACACATCATCCATATAGCTATGAACCAGAAACGATCACCATTGGAACTTTTGACCAAAACGTTATAAATTCGTACAAATTGGAAATTTTTTAAGTTGTTTTGGCGTGTTTACTCAAGAAAGTCAGCCGCAGTTCTTTAGGGTAAGCAAACAAATGTCAAATTCACCAAGATGGGAATCAAAATTAAAAGCTACGTCTTTATAGTCATCCAAATGACCAAAACATGCACGCATCACGTTTTAAATTTATTTATATTCTTCATATGTATGAACTTGAATAAACAAGCATATCTCTATTTCTATAGGTTTACTTGATTTAATTAAATTCAATTTTTTCCAGGTTTCTGATGAATATAGGTACAGAATTAGATAACATAAATGGAGGATATGATCAAGGCCTATAGATATCCATTTTTTTTCTGCTAACATCACTCTTAATTTGTTTTCGTATTTTATCAGCTTCAAATTAATACTAATAATAGGATATTAGAACCCTTTGTGTCTTTTGTCTCTGCAGACCTAATTCCATGCTTATAATTAATATAAAAAAACAAGAATTTGATCACTCTTTAAATTCCAAACGATAAGGATTAATGCTTTCTGCATTGGCATATATAGCAAGAAATTTGCTATGTATGTGTTTGATGAAATTCTCAGCATATTTATCAAAACAAGATGAGAGCATTTGTTACAGTATCCCACATCATTGCCCCATCCTCATGGCAATAATTTTCCCAAGAATATATGCATTTTTCTAGCTAGGGATAAGACATGCATGTGGCCTGATCGATCACCCCTCTATTATTAATTCCTTGGATGTTGATGACTTCTTTCAAATTCAATCCCAGTATTTTCATTTGTCATTTTCATGTTTACATCTTACGCGGATTGCAATCAAGCATTATTATATATATAATATATACACACGCACGATATATGATAAAAATTTTTAGCCAGATAAATTTAGGTTAGGAAATTTAATAATCTTGGATCATGTTGATTATATGAATGGTTTCAAAATAAAGTTTTGCTTTCCATTGTCAATCAGATTAATTAGTGCCTTCCAAATTCGAAATATCTGCATGCGCGAAGGATTGACAGCATAAAAGAATATAGGAACATTATTCTAGTCTAATTAGGGTCGTTTGGCCCAACTTATTTAACAGTTTATCTACTGAAAAAAACTTAAGAAAATCCATAAGTGTTTTCCAGAAGTGTTTTTCAGTTGTTTTTGAACTAAACGCCAGAAGCTCTAAATTGAAGCTTCTTCCGATAGCACTTTTTCAGAAAAGCTTTAAGTTAAGCCAAACGGGTAGTTAGTCTTGATTGAAAATGGTCGATTTTGTTGTCATTATTATTTCTATTTTTATCTTTCTTTTCGTCGAAGATTGAATTTACTATATATTTTTTAACTTTTAATCTAGTACTGATGTTTGTTGCTTAGAAAGTCAGAACGCAACTCTGGGAAGTGGGCATGGGTACCTTAAAAAAATAAAAGAAAGTTATAAACAAGGTTACCAAATTAAAGATTTCAACTGAAAATTAAAATTTTTGGTGGAATCCATAATGTTGCATTTTAATTTCTTTGTTTTTGAGCTAAAATTGACCAATCGAAAATCCTTGTAACAAGTGGGGAGAAAAGGATGGAAATCCTTGAAGCATTTGGCTTCGGAACATGACAGAGATAATAAATCTCTGCTTTTGATGAGCATATGTGTACCCATTAATATTCTTTAGAATATCAATTATTTCTAAATATGAAAAACAAGGAATACATATATTATTTCTGGATAAATATAAATTTGAAAGTTAGAGTTAATATTAAGTAAAAATGTACTATATCATGACTCTGGTATAATTAATCTTATACTGTCCCAATGTGTGATCATCGACAAGAATAATGTTTAGAAGAAAATAATTATTACTAATAATAAGCAATAAAACGAGGCTAGATCAGTTTGGCCTAGTATAATTAGTATATTTTGACTCTTTTTTAATAAACAAAATGTTGGCAATAAGGTCTTTAATTTTGTCTATGTATGTATGTAATTGCTTACGCTTTATGACTTTGTAAAAGTTTTTCAAAGTTATATGGGTAAAATGTCAAACGACCTTTAATTCTAAATCATGTTATATTATTTAAGACCTTAATGCAAAACATATGTTAGTGCTTATGAAATGCTTTTAACTAAGTCCAACCATGATGAAAACTTTTTCAATAATTCTCCCATATCAAATCAAATAAAGTTGTGTAAGTAGTTAAATATTCTTTGTGCGTACAATGCCAAAGTTGAAATCCTTAACAATTGCAGGCTAATCATGGAACATATTTACAGATTTATGCTCCAAGGAATATGGTTAATCGAAATTGATCAAGTTGTTCAATAATGTGGACATCCATAATGATTCCTAAGCCGAAATTTGAAGAGATATATATGATAGAGATGTGTGATGAAAATTTCTCAATTATTTATGATTAATTGATTAATTTCCACATTTTCCATGCTGCAAATCTTTATGAATTAATGGTCTAAAATGAAACTTATAAGCTAATACAAATTATAGCAAAAGTACGGAACACTAATAAACATCTTGCACAAAAATCCATTTATGATTTTTTTTCTTATATTAATTAAAGGAGTATTATAATTTGTGAACATGAAGAATTTCTTGTCAAAATTACAGTTAAGCATGTAGATATCGAAATCAAATATATATAAAATTAGTGGTTAAGTAGTAGAAGAAAACAAGTTTCGCATCTTGATTATATTTGACTATTTATTATATATCGACACTCATACACTCTTACACTGTATATTAGTTGATTAATTAGTTATGGTATGTGTTGTGCCAAAAATCTCTTGTTAAAGTTTTCGCGGAGAATTCTTCATGACAACATAGGGGCGTGCCAGTCAATTTGCTGGAATTGACAAAGAGGTTGTAAAGAACTGAATCTGGAGTGCGGAGCAGCAGATTAAAAGATCA
The DNA here is from genome assembly GCA_001974825.2 of Corchorus olitorius. Taxonomy (NCBI): domain Eukaryota; kingdom Viridiplantae; phylum Streptophyta; class Magnoliopsida; order Malvales; family Malvaceae; genus Corchorus; species Corchorus olitorius. Next base: position 7,335 of record AWUE01012043.1, read on the forward strand.
GAGTGATTGTGGGGACTGGATCAAAGTCACACCGGAGCATTTAAATCATTGGATCCATACAAAACTACTTCTCATAATTGAGCCTTCCTCTAACTGGATCAGATCTAGGAGATCTGCTTTGATTGCAATTGAAATTGAAAAGAAAATAACAATTTGATTTGTTATTTCTGAGAGAGAAACACGTGTACAGTGTTTGTATGTCCGGAGACAAGATTGAAACAAGAGAAAAATACTAAAAGAGTGTTTGATTGTCCTGAAACAAGATCTAAATAAGGAAAATTTGATGAACGAGTAAGAACTCGTGATGAACAAGTTGAAAATGGCGCAGAGCCAGAGAGAAAATAAGCACGGAGCTTAGTTTTTTACGCGGAGCAAGTTTGTAGCTGCAGGAGCTGGTTTTTTATTTCTCGGGAGAAATGTTTGAGATACGGAATCTGCCTGAAACCTGAGAATGGCCTCCCTTTATATAGGGGGCGGCATGGACTTTGGCATTAATGGGCTTGCCTTGCTGAGAAAGGCAAAATCCTCCTCCTAGGTAGATGACAGCCTCCAGGAAGGTGTAGTGAGGCTTCTTTCTCCTTCTAATTGCTTCCAACTACTAGGGAGAGGGCAAAATAGATGCTAGGGCGCCACTCTGCTTGGATGGGAGATGAAATCTTCCTCCTGGGTGGTTGATGATAATTCTTCCTTCTTCCTATCACATTGCAACATGTCTTCGTTGCTTCTTTTGTGCTGAATTTAGATAATTTGGCTAAGTAGTGGCCAATTGACATCATAATTTGGACTTTGATCATCAAGGTCACGAAACTACTCATACTTAGTCATATTTAGCTCTTCCAATCATGAAAATAACAATTAATTAAGAAAATGACTTAAACCGGGGTGAGAAAGCCATATGTCCTTAACTGAAAAGAATGCAAAAATTGCAAACGATCTCGGAATTAATCATAAAATTTCTCAATTATTTATGATTAATTGATTAATTTTCACATTTTCCATGATGCAAATCTTTATGAATTAATGGTCTAAAATGAAACTTATAAGCTAATACAAATTATAGCAAATGTACGGAACACTGATAAACATCTTGCACAAAAATCCATTTATGATTATTTTTTCTTATTAATTTAAGGAGTATTATAATTTGTGAACATGAAGAATTTCTTGTCAAAATTACAGTTAAGCATGTAGATATCGAAATCAAATATATAAAATTAGTGGTTAAGTAGTAGAAGAAAACAAGTTTTTGCATCTTGATTATATTTGACTATTGTTTATATATATCGACACTCATACACTCTTACACTGTATATTAGTTGATTAATTAGTTATAGACTTATAGTATGTAGATGGATATGCAATGGTATGCATTGACGAAGATCACATCGGAAGGTAGGCTCAAAACTGATCTACGTCTAACGTGACTTTCCAATCTCTCTATGAACATAACAATAGATGGAAGTAAGAAGAAATTATAACTTAAATCAATTAATTAATTATATCATTATCGAGAAAAGCATATAATTACTTTTTTTTATCAAATAATCATTTTCATTACTCAATAATCAATGATTACAAATATCGGGAGAAATAGTCCCGCAACATACGATTATCCAACTCAATCTTAGCTAGATAATGTGCTAATATATTGGCTTCCCTATTTACAAATTAAAGGGTACATAAATCAAATAGGATTATTAAATCTCTAATTTCATCTATAACTATCAAAACCTCATAGATATAAGTACACTAGAACTAAGAGCCTAACGCTCTACGCCAAATGCCCGATGACAAGCATATAATTACTTAATTATTGTTCCACGCAATTAACTAACTAACACATGCTAGAATGATGAGTCCAAACCAATTATCTAACTATTGTTCAAGTACCTCGTGGATTAATTTGTTAATCAACTTTGCTTAATATTATTGCAGAATAAAATGGACTTCTTGGCCCTAATCAAAGTCAAGGGGGTAAAACTATTGATTGGGACTAACGCGTGCAATTCAAAGCAGAAGATCAAGAATATACCTTTTGATTAGTACCAAGTTGAGGAGTCTAACTTAAATTATTAAACCAGATTAATATTGTAATTACTAGTAGTACAATTAAAAATGTATGATGATATAATCAAGCATGTGAAACTCCTGTCGTTTTTTCTTAATAAAATTTACTTATTTTCTTAGATTAATATTGAATGAGAAAGTTTATTGAAGAGGAATTAAGTTAATCAACACCATAAAAGGAGGACAAATATAATTATAGCAATGAAAATAAAAGTTTTTAATGTTGTTTGTCATATTCATAGACAACAAATTACTACCATAATTAGGGGTTAAATGGATAAGATTAAGATTAAAAAAGTAATTTTGAAGCCGTTAATTTTTCTGATTGCCTTAGTTGTCATTACTCCATGACTTGTTAAATGCTTTGAATATGCAATTTTATTTTATTTTGCAATTACATTTAGCCAGGTGGATGGGTGTTGTTGTTTAAATTAACTCTAAATGAAGAAAAATTTCTCAACCAAGAAAAGGAAAAAAATGAAATTTGTTAGAGGAATTTTCGTGAATGCCAAACAACTTTCATATCTTTCCAACATTTATTACACTTGAACAAAAAATATGTGGCGACACGTTTGCGTGAACGTAACAGTCATCACTTCTAAAACACACCAAAAAACCTGTTCCAGTTCTGTCTTAGCTGCCGTCAATGTGGAGATATTGTCACTTGTAACCGTGCTTACTCTAATGCTTTGACCTTCAAGATAACTCCTAATAAGAAAATTACACGTGTTTTAAACGATTAATCAGCTTTTTTAATTATTTTCAAGAACTGTGCTTTTTCCAGCTTAAATAAGTCAACATCAGGGGAGCCACGCATGATTAATTTTCATATGATCTGACGGTTCGGACGGTGTTTGGAACTTCAAGCTTAGCCATCCACGTGTAGGGGTGATTCAGTCATCCTCCTTGATATTACGTCTCGTGAATCGGATATTCTCATCTCTAATCTCTCGTACTCTCCTCCGCAAGCAACCCAACCGATAAATTCAATTTATTTTATATATATTATCATAATAATTCCTTTTAAGAATATTCCAAAACGTAGGGCAGGTATCAATAAGCCTAAGAAATTAATTTTAATCTTCTTTTAAAAACTAAAGACCCCTTAATTTTCTCCAGTTTAATTACCATATCGTTTCGAAATTTCTCAAATTCTCGCGTAATTTATTTCTTTTTTTTAATATATTTTTTTTCCTAAATTTTCCTTTTTCATTTTTCCTATTCATCTTCCTCCATTGTTGGACACTATATAAAGGGCCAGCCCTCCATTGATTGTGCCATCGCCTAACCAGCAAAGCTTATTCAAATATTCTCAATTTCTCCAAAAAAACATAAAAAGAAGGAAAAGAAAAAAGAAAGCTCTTTCTTTTTTGTTGTTTCCTTTTTGTCTTTTTTTTTCATTTGTCTAATTTTAATTTTTTGCAATGGCGTTGAAGAAAACACTGGTGGAGAAGCTTTTCAATATTTCGAAAGTTTCTTCGCAAGCACTCACCAACTGCCGGATTTCCTCATCGACGGTTCAAAATCGGGTGTCCCAGAAAGCTGGAAAAGCTACCGCCGCCATGGCGCCTGATCCCGGAGATAGTAACGCTAACGGTAACGTTTCCGGCAATGGCATTTTCAAGCGGTTTCTTCACAAAGGAACCATCTTGTCTCCAGCAATAAGGAATTTACCCATGGGAGAGAATTTAATGGAGAGGTTAAGGGAAATGGATATATCCAAGGACCGGATCCGGTTGGACGGGTTGAGCCCGAACCTGGTGGCCAAATCGGCGGTGCCGGAGTTACCGGAACTGTCAGTTGAAGAAGCTAAGAAGCTTCTAAGGGTGGCGCAGTTGGAGGTAGTGAAAACGAGGCTGAGAGAGACCGGAAAAACCTGGATTTCATATTCCGACTTCATTCAAATTTGCAGAGAAAGCTGTTCCGATCAGGAACAAGGACTTCAGTTCGCGAAATTGTTAGACGAATCCGGAGCCGTCATCGTCTTAGGAAACGTCGTCGTTTTACGTCCCGATCAGGTTGATAAATTATTCTATCCCATTAAATTATTCTCATCATAGTACATAAAAAAATTTATTCTGCAGATAAGATTTTATTTGTGTTTTGCTTACAGATTATAGCATTACATAATATGAATGGTGGTGGGAAAAAAAAAAGATAGGTTGCTGCAAAATTTAAGTATTTTTAGCTTAAGAATTTTGAAGCTACCGAAAACTGATATGGTTTTTTTTGTGGGTATTTGTTTGTTTTGTGTTTTCTCTTTCGACAGGAAATTTTTACGACAGATCTAAAAACGTGTAAAGGGTTCCCACGTTTGAGATGAGATTGAAGGACCAAATTTTAAAGCCCTTCGATGTTTCTACAACTGTGATCTCCAATTTTTTTTTCTCAGTTTTCCCAACTTTCGTGGGGTTCTTAAGAAGTAAAAAAGCTTTGGGATTTTTCTCACCCCATTGCCTTTTTACTCAACCCACTTAACCCAAAAAAAAGAAAAAAGAAGCAAACTTTGATACTATTAATTCATTAATAAAAATGGTTAAAAATCAAACAGTTTAGGCAAAATTTTGAAAGAGAAAGACAGCTGGTTGGCTTTAGATTTTTCTTTTTCTTTTTTTGAAATGAAATGGGAGGTGGGATTTAGTTGCCAACTAATTTGGGTATGGGTATTATTATTATTTAGTATGGGTATGAGAATATCAAGAAAAATATTGAGATATGAAGGAAACAGCCGAAAGGTGGTGTCAATTTTTAGCTAAAATTTTAGACGAATAAGCATAAAGTTTGGTGGGGAAATAAGGGGCTTTGATTGGAGTAATATCTTAGGCAAAATCGTGTATTTTTCAATAACTTTTTTGATTACAGATGGATCTGGAATTGCCTTGATAAGGATAGGATTCAATCTGACATAAGCTTTTTCTTAGCTTTTACATTTTTTTAATCTAACTATACTTGCCAAGTTTTTACAGTATTTTATTTGATTATACAACTCTTTTTCTTTTTGCTTTTTTGAAAAGAATTTTGAGTCAATTTTTGTTTGTTTCATGTTGAGTTTGTCATAAAATATAAAACAAAATCTTAACATTCATAAACATATATATATATATATCTTGAGGTAATGAATGAATTGGCCATGGTTTACCCAAAAATGTGTTCATTTTTTTCTGATTACAGGTAGCAAAAGCAATCGGAGGCCTAATTCCATTACCCCAACGCAATCCCAACGATCCAAGGAGAAAAGAGTTGGTCGAGTTAGAAAAGCAAAAAGCAGTGATTGATGAAAAGGCTGATTCATTGGTGCGTCGTGAGCTGTGGCTCGGTCTAGCATACTTGGTTGTACAAACCGCAGGGTTCATGAGGCTAACATTTTGGGAACTTTCATGGGACGTAATGGAACCCATTTGTTTCTATGTCACGTCCATGTATTTCATGGCTGGCTATGCATTTTTCCTCAGGACTTCAAAAGAACCTTCTTTTGAAGGGTTCTATCAGAGCAGATTCAGCACCAAGCAAAAGCAGATCATGAAGACTCAGAATTTTGATTTTGAGAGGTATAATGAGCTGAGGAAACTGTTTTATCCTGATTCTTCGTCGCCGGCGGCGGTGGCGCCGGTAGTGGCCTCGTTTGATCATCGTTCGGAAAAGATGGAGATTGGTGCTTTAGAGCATTGATGATTATATAGCTTAGAGAAATGATACTAAGCAAAAAGAAAGATTAATAGAGAAATAAATACAATTTTGTTTTAGGATTAGGAAGACCGGCCTTTCTGTAACATTATGTCTGAGTTTTCTGTTCCCAATCTTCTTTACCTAAAAACCTGACAAATCTCTCTCACCCTTGCTGTCCCCTGTTTCATCTGTTGAAAATATAATCAAATATATTTGGAGCCCCTCCCATTATAGGCTTAGGAAAATATAAGATGATGAAATCTCATGTATAGCAGAGTTTAAGAATATGATATTACTTTAGAGAATACAAAATTCAAAGTGATTTTCCTTCTCTAATCCAATTACTATGTTTCAATTTTTGTCTGACATCATAAATTAGACTTGGAAAAAAGCAAGTTTAAAAATTTCAATATTGAGGGCGTTTAAAAATCATTTAAATTACTTGCCTTTGAGGGTGATTGTGAAAAACTGAAAATGTCAGTCCATTTTGGAGTCCCCCACTTGCATCTTGCATGATTGAACAAGTTTGTTTAAAAATTTATTGCAAATTGCAAATGGAAACTTTTTTCCAATAGGTGAAATGTTGCCACTTCTTGTAGCCAATGAAAAAACTTACCTTGTTCAAATCTCTGTTTTGACAAAATCTAAGAAGTGAACGTTACTGCAATTCCATCCTCATTCATTGTTTTGAACAGTGAACACATCTCTGTCTTAAACCACAGAATATGACTGGGCAGATTTTGAACTTGACCCTGCTTTTCTTAGCTGTAATTAGTTTAATTTGTCTGATATCTTCCATTTTGATCCTGTAATTTGGTGAACTACACTACAGTATCGATTAAGTTTTGTTCCTGAAAAAAAACATAAGGTTCGTGCTTGTAATGAAGTGGGGAAGGTAAATCTCGGACAGGGGAGAGGGGACCCAAATCCTTTGATTTCTGTTAGGTGAAGGAAATCATGTGGCAAATGTGAGGTCCACGTTAAATAGAGCGTCTCGATGCTTTAGCCGCGTAAGAAGCCACCCGGAAAGTCGCTGCTCCACATTTTCATTTTCTACTAAGAGAGGGAGAAAGATCACGATTACACCCAAACCCAATAGTTTAGGTTGTGCCTGGATGACAGGAAACAAGTGTTGGAAATTGTTTAATCAAATTTATTATCTTTTGGGCAGAGCAAAAGTAATTTGCCTATTTCTGTCCACCAATCCAAAATACATTGAAAATTTGCCTACTGCTTGCTTTTGGCAGATTCAATACACCTCTAATTTAAAACATTATCTTTTTATACGGTTCAAAGTATTAGCAATATTAATATTATAAGGTAGATTGGGGAGTTAAATCACAAATTCAAGTCACTTGAAACATAATCAATGGGAGATGGCCGAAACATAAGCAATCGAAAATGGCTCGGCTTGTTAGCTTAAGCAGGTTTCAGCTTCGAGGCCTTGCGTACGCAGTTACGCCGTTGATAGATTCACTCATCATAATCAGATGCGTAACATGAGTCGAATCTGAATTAGTCAGAACAAAGCTTGATACTAGATGGGGTAAAAAAAAAAATGGGAGATGGCTCCTTGGAAGAGGAGGTTCCCTTAGCCATGGAGGAACTTGAAATTCAGACTAGGCGGTCATGATAGAAACCTAAACCAAAAGAACAAATCGGCAATCTTCTAGTAGTAATAAGTATTTAATTAGAAATTAGAAGGGCGGTGATGATTTTGGAGTTTGGGCACTGATTAGCGTCTGGAAGAGAGGCCCAACTTCAATAGTCTGCCCAACTTGGATGGTTCACTTTTGGCTTTTGGTGCTGTTTCCACGAAATAGCCATTTCATGATGTCGGCACATTATCCAAATTTTAGAGGCAGAGACGATTAATAATATATTGCTTACAATGAATCCACTAGTTGAGGGAAGGGCCAAAAAGGGAGGGATAGATAGAATCTTAAATACTTCAAAAAGAAAATTGAAAAATCACCAAATCATTATTATAAAACTCAATTGTAGTAACTTTTGTAATTTGAAGTCAAAAGTTCAAACTCAAATGATTAAAAAGTGATATGGCCTAAATAGTTAAATCCAACACTAGTTCCTTGCGATCAAAGGCATTTTATTTGCAGCATTATTGAGAAAACAAAGTAGGAAAATTAGGTGCACGACGACGGGTCAGATCCGGATCAATTAAGGCTAAGCCCTGAATATCGGATGGGATACCAAAAAAATAAAGTAGGAAATTGAAGTCCCACAGCTATATATATATAGTTGATATTTGGACTTGGGAAGAAAGAAAAAATTCGGGTGATCTGCCTTGAAGCTCAGCTTTTATTTATAATATGATCCTCACCTTCAGTCTTAAACTCTCAATAATAATATCGCCGGCACCGCCATCGTCCTCCTCGTCAATCCCTTCATTCAACCTGATGTTCTCCGAGAGAGCTCTCTATTAGCCTTCAAAATCCTAATTTGATTTGGGCCGCCATTTGCCAAATCCTTATGAGTTGGTTAGTGGGTCCTGCGGGGTGGATACATGGGTTTCTTTTTGGGTTTGTTTGAGTCTGTCGTGGGCTTCACTACACCAATGTGTCGACCGTTGGGCTTTCGTGGGCTGTTTTTGCTTCCTCTCTGTTCATTTAGTTATCTTGGGCATGTTATGTATTTTCCTTCCAATTTTTGTTTAATTAGATTTTTTTTTTTGGCTTTTAATAGGTAAAATGTCTACATTGTTTTCTTAAAAATGCTATCCTTAAGTAATTTATTAATGACTTAATGTCCAAAACCCCCCAAAAGCATCACAAAAAAGGACACATTTGCCCTATAATCTTTGTTTGTCCAACTTTACCCCCTGAAGTATGAAATAAGGATGCTTTGCCCCCTGCCGTAACATAATTAAGTCATGTGCATGCACGTAACTGACATGTTTGTTAACTCAAAGTATTTTTGTTGACGTGGAATTTCCACGTCGGCCAAAAACTAGCTCCACCTGGATTTTTATCAGTTTCTGGAGGGTTAAAAAGGTTGATGTGGGGCCCATTTTTAACTGACATGGAAATTCCATGTTATCAAACTAACTCGAGTTAACAGACTCGTTAGTCATGTGCACGCATGTGACTAAATTCTGTTACGGCAGGGGGCAAAATGTCCTTATTTCATACTTCGGGTGGCAAAGTTGGAAAAAAAAAAGGGACAAAGTGTTCCTTTTATGATACATCAGGGGGATTTTGGACATTAAACCATTAATTTATTATATACACAAATACAGTACTTGTTTAAAACCGAGGGAGTAATAAGATTGAGCATAAAATCTCTCACTCCAATTATTAGAAGTGAAATTTGGGTGCATTAGCTTAATAGTGATAATAATATATTCTAAAAAAAATAGTGATGATAATATAAAGACTTTTTTTTTTTAGGTTAGAGATAATATAAAGACTTTAATAATATAAAGACTTTAATTTATAGTAAACGATATTTGAGTTCGTTATTGATGTAGAAAAATTGTAAGTTTAATAAAATTCCATAGAAAAGCAAATCTTCAACAGAGCTAGCGGTTTATCCTAATCAATTTGTCCAAATGTATACAAAAACAGGGTCAATGAGTAGCAAAAACAAAAACAGGGTCAATTCCCATAATTTCTTGAACTCCAAATTGAGAAATTCTTTAAACTCCAATCTAACACCTCCTATCTTCAAATAAAATACATTCCACACTGCTCTGCAAGTTGGAAATTGTACCATGGCATGGCAGGCAGGCATTACTCTTACCAACATCTTTCACCTGAAGCCTGAAAACTGATCAGAAAATTACTGGCATCTGTCCTTATATTTACAATTTAATTTTTCCGATCGGCCCGAGAGGTTCATCCCTCAAGATGCTATGATTCTGAGTTCTGAGCTGACCCTTTTTTCCTCATAAAATGTAAAAGCTCGAAGATTCCATTTTTGATGCCAAAACACTCAATTTTAACAAAAAGAAGCATCATCTTCAATGCGGCAGCAGCCTGCAAAGGATATTCCTTTCTATGATTACCATTTATTTACCACTCTATTTTTTTACCCCAAATAGATTGAAAAGATTTTTTATTGAAATTATAATTCAATGAATAATAAATATATTATTAATTAATTATATAATTTCTCATGTATGATGTATCTATCAGATAGTAAAATTTAGTAGTCAAGTGTTAGAACTTGAGCAAAATGCAATTAAACAATTAACAAATGGAGACGAATGAATAAGAATTTTGATAATTCATCTGACAATTAGTAATTTTTATTTTTATTTATATATCAGGCAAATATTATTACAGAACAGAAGAAAGTGTAAGAGCATATTCCATATTGTAAGAATAGAAAACAATTACTACTATTAGTAATTTTTAGTAAATGTAGATAGTCTATATAGGCTTTTCATAACTTTTTATTTTTCTTTTTCTTTTTTGTCTTTTTACAAACTTGAAAATGGGCTTCCTAATAATCTGCTGAGAGATTCAATTATACAACTTTTTCCTTCTTTTTACCATTTTTTAATAACTAAAAAAAAAAAAAAATCTACAACACTAATCTGATTACAAATCTTTGTCTTGTACAGTTTCCCTGATCACCTGAGCTTGTTTTCCATGTTTTCTTCTCCTCTGAACAATAAACTTGAGGAACAGTAACAAAATAGCTCCATTCAAAACTGAGTTCAAAACCCAGGCTCCAATTCCATTGCATCCACCTTTCATGAAATGCAACATCAAAACCCCGACGTGGCAAAACAGGTTACACCCTAACAGCAGGATTTGGCAATTCAACACGAATGGAAAACAAGCGCTCGGCAACCCTATTCCCGTCCAGAATCTGTATCCGTACACCGCCGCGTAAACGAGCGTCGTGAACAGGATCGCCAGCACCTGAAACGACTGTGAAAACTCCAGCCAAAGAAACGACATGATCGTCAATATGGAGTTGTTGAAGAGGTGGAAGAAGGTCAATCTTCGACTCCGGAAGACGATGACGATCGTTCTGAACATGTGGAGGAAACGAGAGAGGTAAAAGATGTAAGACCAGAAGAAGACGCGGCCGGAAGGGCGGGTTCCGAGGGGGAAACAGAGGAGCCATTGGAATGGGGTCTTGGAACGGCGCCAGAACCACCGGGTTTCCTTGATTTCAGCGGCGGCGGAGAGGAGGATTCCGGTGAAGATGATGGCGGAGACGATGGACATGGCGAGGCTGTGGAGGGCCGGGATTGGACCGAGAGGTACGGGTCTGCCGCGCTTGAGTAGGAGGGAAAGGAAGAGGTGGAGGAAGGAAGAAAAGGCGAGGTAAAGGGCGATGGAAGTGACGAGGAAAGACCACGTGGAGCCCCATGATTGGGTGTGGCTCCAACGGAAGGTGATGATGGAAGGGTGTTGGGAGAGGTAGTATGTGACGGCAGTCATGGCGGCGGAATGATCGGAGAGGAAAGCTGATCAGCTGAGCTTTGCTTGGAATTGTTATAATACTATTTCACATGTTTTTTTGTTATTTATATTTGGTGGAAGAAGAAGAAGAAGAAAATTTTAATTGATGAGGTTTTAAATTTGGGGACATGAACGTCTGGCTGCCATTGAAGTCCATTTGTAGTTCTACTGGAAGACTGAGTTTGTTGTCCTATATTGAGGTGGTAGAAATTCATTTGTCGCACGTGTGAAACGTCGACCTTACACGTATGATTCCAACCTACTTCCCTTTTAAAAAAAAAAAAATTATTTTGGTCAATTCTCAACAGTAATAACCAATTTCATAGTAGTAATTTTTTTTATAGAATATAATTGTTGTATATATGAGGAAAAAAGGGGAATATTGCTAGTATAAATTTAAAATCCAAGGGAATTGAAAAGAATTCAAAAATGTTAAAATTTTTGGTTTTTAACATACTTAGTGCATGGTATATACCAAATTAGTTAAAAAAATCAATTTAATAAACAAATTTAATCTTCTTTTCATATACTAGTATATATATCCTTGAAATGCCCAAGTTCAAGTTTCTGGATTCCATATGTTTGTAAATGAGTTAAATGTTCACAAAAAAAATGAAGTAGGTATGCTAGTGTTCCATTTTGTAGCATAATTGAGTAATCATTCAGTCAAAAAGGCAAGAATTTTTGGTAGAAAAAAATAAAAAGCAAGAATTTTTAGTACAAAAAGAAAAACAGTAATAAGCAAGTATCATATATTAGATTAATGATTTAATGTTTCTTTTCTAAAAGTTTTCATGAATTTAAATATATATATATATATGGAGTATAAATTAATACTTAATATAGCACATTTACATTATGCTTTTCATTTCGTTGCTGTAAAATTTTTGTAAGTTATTAGTTAATATATATATACATATATATATATATATACATATATATATATATATATTCATAAAAGTATATGGTTTATGGAATTAAATTGGAAATGAACATTGCGAAAAAAGGATGAATTAAGTGATGAAAATGAACTGTGGCAAAAAAAAAATGTGATGAAAATGACCAAAAGAGAGTACTCCAATAGGCTATGGGGAAATGGGACCGTGCTAACTTTTTCACTGATCAATTTATATCAAATCCCTTGACCTGTTTATTTTTGTCTTCCTCTATAAAATTGATTAGCTTTCAAAGAATTGTGATGATGTTAATGCTTAATCCCGGCCATAATGCAATTGAAAAGCTTCTACTCTTTGTTTATGTAATCCATTCTCCTGATGCTTGTGACGTTCCTATATATAATATTTATAAATATTTTTTTTTTCAAATATATATTTATGAATATGATTTTCTTATATTTCTGTGACTTCAACTATATACTATATTATATATTTAAACTGCCAACCTGAGAAAAAAAAGCTCATAGTCGGTTCATGCATTACATCATCCTTTTTAAAAATTTAATTTTCTTTTGTTATATTTATTGTCCTATCAATTTTTTATAATATTTGTGATAATCACTGTTATCTAAAAAATTAATAATATGGACCTAAAAAAATTAATAATATGACCCACTATCTGACATATGCTGGATATTACCTTTTCTATTTGTTTTTTTTTTTTAGCAATACTTTTTCTATTTGTTTAAGCCATGAAATATCTATATCTATATACTATATATAAAAGTACGAGTTTTGTAAAATTTTTGAATTGACTATTATACTCTTATTTTCCTAATTGAATCGACCATTATATCCTTATTTTTCAAACATATTTCTTAAATGTCATTACTTAACTATTATAGTTTTATTCTACTAAAATCTCTATTTTTATTCAATTAAATTTAATATCTTTATAATTACTTTATTTTTACCATTGTACTATTTTTTTCAAAATATAGAGTTTTATTCTACTAAAAACTCTATTTTCATTTAATTAAATTCAATATTTTATAATTATTTTATTTTTACCATTTTAATTTATAAAGTTATTATGATTGACATCTTACTATTTGATAGTTTATAATAATGTATTATGATTAAACTTTATTATTTCCCTAATGTGCAATTATTTTATTTGACTTATAATTAATTTTTTGCTTGATAAAAACTTGCTGTATAATTAAAAAAATCTAACATTCTTATAATTATGTCATTTTTACCATTTTACTATTTTAATTAAAAAAAAACTTAGATGTATTAGAAAATTTTAAATATACTTTTATAGTTTTACTCAACTAAAAACTCTATTTTTATTTAATTAAATCTAATATCCTTATAACTATTTTGTTGTTATCATTTTACTATTTTAATTAAAAAAACTTAGATATATTAGAATTTTTAAAATATATTCTCTTACAATATTTTTAGAAATAAACTTTTACAATTATTCTACTAAAAACTCTATATTTATTCGATTAAATTGAATATTTTTAATAAATATTTTATTTTTACCATTTTACTTTTAAAATATTGGAGATTTTTTTGGTAGTTATGGATCCATTTCAATTATTATATAAACTAATAAAAGTATTGTTATCAAGTTTAAAAGTTAAAATAAGTTGGCTAATCATTAACTATTTAAATTTTTTTAACAAATTAAGTTAAAAATTTATTTAAAATCTAATTTTTGTGATTGACTTTTTTTTTTCTATTTTTGTAGTGTGTATTGGTAGTTTAAATCTGGTTCTGAGTCAATTGAGTCAGGTAATTTTCTCGAGTCATTCGGCTTTCGGCTCATCTAGGTTCAGGTCTACAAGGTCTTGGGTCAGGCGGATTCGAGTTTTGACCTTGGGTCATTCAGGTTTTGGATTTTTCGGGTCTAGATTTAGTTCAATTGGATCAACCTTGAATATTTTAACTACTGGTGAAGTTTAGCAAACTGCATATACGGGTTTGTCGTGTCTGAATAGGACGGGTTTGAGTCGTTTACTTTTTTTTGGTCAAATCGGGTTATGTCGGATTGGACGAGTTATCGGGTTCGGATCAGATTTTGACAGCTCCACGTATAATAAATTTCAATTATTATTATAATTTTCATTTAATTTAAACACGAGTATCACGTGTAATGCACGTGAAAGTAGAGACTAATATCAAGGAAATGAATAACAAACACACCCAAGGCAATTTGGAAGTGCCCTAACTCGTGCAAATATACTGAAAATTAAAAGAGGCTACAAGAATAAACTTGAAACTAAGTGCCACGCTAGCGCCATACTAGTTATAAGTTGTTAGTGCTTCAAAAGAGTTTAATTTACCTCGAAGTTTGGCACCTTATTCTCTTATTCTTAAACTTAATTGAAGGTTTTAATCCAATTAAAAAAATAATTTGTTTGTACTGTAGTGATTTGATTTCGAAATCTTAAATTCACATGATATCTTGGATATTACCAAATCTGAGTCATGCCCTGAAATATATATATGTTAACACCCAATTGTGGTTTAATCTACCTTTATTATGGAGTAATAAAGATCATTAATAAAGTGTTTAAAAAATTCTTAATGTGGCTTTTTTCTCCTCTTGGGGATTGAAGAGATTTGTCTTTGCAAGGTACAAAAGCAAATAATCCAAACTAATTGGCTTATATCTCAATATGTAATCTCGATAAAAAAGATTCTT